>CACRXK020008646.1:2130-20433 GCA_902702795.2 Paramuricea clavata | reverse complement strand
ACGGCGGTCTGTGGCTAAATAGTATGTCAGATTTCAGTATACGTTTTAGCCACGGCGGTCTGCGGCTAAATAGTATGTCAGATTTCAGCATTCTTTTTAGCCACGGCGGTCTGTGGTTAAAAAGTACATCATATTTCAGTATACTTTTAGCCACGGCGGTCTGTGGCTAAATAGTATGTCAGATTTCAGTATACTTTTTAGCCAGGGCGGTCTGTGGCTAAATAGTATGTCAGATTTCAGCATTCTTTTTAGCCACGGCGGTCTGTGGTTAAAAAGTACATCATATTTCAGTATACTTTTTAGCCACGGCGTTCTGTGGCTAAAAAGTATATCAGATTTCACTATACTTTCAGCCGTGGCGTTCTGTGGCTAAAAAATTATACCATGCAGATTTCAGTATACTTTTCAGCCACTTTGGGAAAAGATTTTACAGAATTTTGATGGTCAGATAACGACATTTTAACATGTCAGAGGCCCTGGCCAATGTTTTTTCTATACAGCCTGAGCCTAGGCACAAACAGCAGTGGCAATATAGTATACTGAAATCTGGTATACTCTATACCCACAGGCCGTCGTGGCTATAAGATACACTGAAATATGCAAACCGCCGTGGCTATAAATGGGCTATAAGGGCATTGTCCAGTCCAGGTCCAGGGCATGCTCACCCAGAAAATTCCTTGTTTTAAGGATCAGTGCTTAATAATCAAGATCCTGCAGTTGATGAGCAGCGGAGTATCCCAAAAGGAATACTATTTTCTAGCGCTTAAGCAGAAAACAGCAGAAAACGTGAGGTTATAGAAATGATCAAAATGTTTTTATTTTTTTGTATTTTCTAGTGTTTTTTTCTTGTGTAAAACGATAAAAGATGTATGACCTGTATGCAATATTTAAGCAGGCTCATCCACCGTCGGCCATAGAACATTGTTTGGTGTGCAATTTTTATTCTGCCGTTGAGAACAATTTGGTGGTTGCTGGGACCTCGTTGGTGAGGGTTTATAGACTGGTCGAAGAGAAGGTATTTGTGTGGGGTTACCATAACTGACTAACCAGTATACCCATCTATATATTTCAAGTTGCGACGCAAAACTTACTTCAATTTGGCGTTTTATTTAAACCCACCCACCCAACTTTGAAAATACCAAGCATGGCATCATTTACCTTGTGGCATGATGTATCAAAAATATACGGTTTGGCATGGTGAAATTCGTAAATGGTGAAAACCTCACAGAATGATAATTTTGACCTACCCACCCAAAATGTCAAATTGACATTTTGTGCGGGAACTTTTTTTTATTTATTCATTTTGTCACACACACAAAAGAAATACATTTACATAGAGATATAACAATAACAATAACTAAATGCTGTGACAGGAGAAGAAAACAGAAACGAAATTCCAATTGATATTTGAACCCTTAAAAATTAATGGCTAACGAGATAATTAATGGTGTGACCCCTTTTAGTTTATGTGTGCAGGGGAGGATGTAGACTTGCTCCAAGTCTCTCTTCCATTGTCATATAGTATCGATCCACTATAGTGTACATTACATGACATAGCATGGAGAGGCGGAGCGAGAAAGAGAGACTTGTCAACTTTGGAAAATCTCGGTTCAAAACTGAACTGAAAATGCAAGACTTGCTTTAATCGTTTTCCTTCAATTTCTTTCTGTATTATTTGCTATTATGGAGCTCATGTTATTTACACTGTGCTAGATCAATAGATATAAATACTGACAGAAAATAATTAAAGCAAGTCTTGCATTTTCGGTTCAGTTTTGAACCGAGATTTTCCGATGTTGACGAGTCTCTTTTTCTTGCTCTGCCTGTCCGTGCTACGTACGTCATGTAATGTACACTATAGTGGATCGATACTATATGACAATGAAAGAGAGACTTGGAGCAAGTTTAGGGAGGATGGGAAGTAAGGTATCATATTGCTCATTATGCTGAAAAAATAAAAAAGGTGGTCGTGTAAATACAGAGTGAATTAGTTTATACTTGTAAATATTGAAACATTTTGGTTGTTTCTGCAGTTTTTATTGAGATTTTTCAGCATAATCGGCAATATGATACCTTGCTTTGGACCATCACTTCCTGTGCACATAAATGAAAAGCTGGAATTGCCAATTGTAATTTGCCAAACTCACGCTGAAGATCTTTGGCGTATGGCACTTAAAATGCACCCTGGGGTATTAGAGGTCAGAAGACTTTGTCTAATTTTGCCAAAATTTTCACCTTGAAATTATTAGGATTTCTACAAATTATTCATTCTCATTTTCTGTGTAGAGTGAAGATGATATTCAGTTGGAAGAGCTTGAAGGGAAAGGTAGCTCAGCTAGATATTTTCAAAGTTTTTTTTTTATTCTAACTATATTTAGGCTCTATCAATTATGTGAGGCCCAGTTAAAAACAACTCCATATTAATAAGGCCTAAAAAAATACCTGTGGTTCCGGTTTCAATCGCAAAAATCGTGTGACAACAGACACCATTTTGGCAGCAACCCTCAACTACCCAGAGAAAATAGGGTTGCACGGTCAATCGCGTTGAAAAAATAATAGGGTCAGCAGAAAAAGATAGGGTCGGTCGGGAATCGGAACCACAGGTATTTTTTAGGCCTAATACTGGAAAGCTGCAGTACTGACGTCTAACAGTAGTTGATTTTACTCATCATGGGGAGATTTCTGGTTAACCCATTAACCCAATGGGTTAACCCATTGTATACCAAGCACTCACCTCTTCACAAGTAAAATTGTCTGGCATTGGACAGAGTAAAATAATAAAATAGTTAGGGTGCATTAGGGTACAATGCAACTTTATTTAAACATTATTTTGAAAGGTCAATTCTTTGTTCACTCTGATATTAGTAGTATTTCATTTCTGCCAAATAAAGTAGTTCATCAATAATTGATCATTTCTAAAGATGGAAGTACAAGCAAGAAAAAACTTGAGTTAGTTGGACAATATTCTCTCTTTGGATCAGTCAAGTCCATGAAGTCCGTCAGACTGTCAGGAAATGTCCGTGATTCATTACTTTTAAGTTTTGATGATGCCAAGGTACAATATATAACAGAATGATAATTGGTTTTACTTAGTGCCCTGAGCCATCGAATGGACCATTTGCATTATACAGGTAGACTAAATTTTGATCTAAACAAGTCTACACAAAAATTTCATCACAGCTTGAAAGAGCATCACAAAATTAGTGATATTCCAAAGTTTTGTTGCGAAATGTTGTAAAATGCGGATAATATAGCCTTGCGAAGTTTGCCATTTTTCAGTCATTTTGTATTACACGTGGGAAATTGACAGCCCAATACCCTTTGGGGCTATCAATTTCCCATTTTATATTATCCACATTTTACAACATTTTGCAACGAAACTTTGGAATATTACTTTGTGATGCTCATTCAAGCTGTGATGAAATTTTTGTCCAGACCTGTTTAGATAAAAATTTAGTCTATAATGCAAATGGTCCATTGCAGTCATTGGAAATAGTACTGTACTTTATATACCATTCTACTTTGACTTAAAAATTATGTTTGTTCCATGAATGTGTGGCTAGCTTGCTATCGTGGAGTATGATCCTGGAATGCATGATCTCAAAACAACCTCGCTTCATTATTTTGAAGAAGATGAACTAAAGGTAATTTTTTCAGCACTTCCTTTGAATGATAACATTCTGGAATTTTAGCATTCCAGCCAGGCTTTTAGACAGGATTCTGACATAGGGCATCAAATTTCAGGGTGGTATGAGGTTACATTTTAACGATCCAATGGTCAGGGTTGACCCTGGCAACCGCTGTGCTGCAATGTGGATCTACAGTCATTGGTTGGTTGTTTTGCCGTTCAGACAGGAAGGCTTTCTAGATGAACATGAACCTGCACAAGCTGTCGGGTAATGTTTATATTATTTTCTCATTAAAAATTGACAAGGGTTTGCAGGAATGGGGGGGGGGTCTGGACCCCCACTTTAATTAAGTTATACTGAATATGTGTCTTTCAGATTACCATGATAAAATGGCATTTCACATACCCTGTACGCCTGTACAAATGCTGATTGTTGCCAGGCCTGTGGTACTGAACTTAATGAAATCATATTTTTGTTTCTTTCAGAAGTAAAGCTCAAGTATTACCCAGTTACACGATAAATATGTGTCATATTGACACGAGGCTTAGTAATATAATTGACATCCAGTTTCTTCATGGTTATTATGAGCCCACAGTGCTGATATTGTATGAACCACTCAAGACTTGGCCAGGGTACTGTACAGTACATAGTGATTAGTGACATACTGTTTAGTTTAGTTTAGTTTAATACATTTATCACAGATTACATACGAAACATATTACAGACAGTAGTTACAGTTTGTGGCAGGGAATGAAAACAGGACAAAAGTCCCAATTGACAGTCAATCTCTTACTGTAAAGGTCCTGTTATACATGGGACAGTTTATGCTGCAACGCAATTTCGGATACAGAATGATGTTATCTAAAAAGTAGTCGCAGATACAGTAACGCAGTTCTACTGTATATGAGGCCACATTGTAGGGAGGTTTTGTACGTGAGTGAGATTTGCGTTATTGTGTTAAAACAGTTTGCTTCATACGAGATATTGCCTTGTTTAAGATACTAGTCCTGTACCTTATAATTAACAGAGATGAACGGTTAACACATAGCCCATTTGCCCTACTTAGGCAGTGCCCCCAGTGGTGAAGCAAGCCTTAACCAATGGAGGTTTATTAGCATAGAATGATTAATTGAGTGCCCCAGCCACTGGTCGCTATAATGGAACAGACCCATGATCTGCTTCGTAGTTTGGAGAAAGTCTTCCGTAAACTTTGCAGCCATACAATATAGTCTGTGCTGAATCCAAACTGTTCCCAATCCAAAGCTGTGACTATATTTTCTAGGCGGCTAGCTGTTCGTCAGGATACTTGTGCTTTGGTAGCAATTTCGTTAAATTTAACAGAGAAAGTTAATCCTGTCATTTGGTCGGTTGAACGTCTTCCTTTTGATTGCTCGCAGGTTTTACCTATTCCCAAACCTATCGGTGAGTGTTGAAACCGAGAAATCGTTCGCATCTCTTGTACTGCTGCTGTGCTGCACTGCATATCAATATTGCAATCTTTTACATGTTTCTTAACCATTTTAGGTGGAATACTTTTATTTGCTACCAACTCATTATTATACCTCAATCAAAGTGTTCCTTCGTACGGGGTATCCCTCAACTCCATCGCTGAAAAGTCTTCCTCATTCCCTTTGCGTAAGTACAGCCTTCATAATAGAGAGTTTAAGCTTCGCGTTATACGTCAAAACGGCAAACGCCAGGCAAAGAAAAATTTTACGGTATCAGGCAATAAAGAGTAAATAAACTTGCTGTTTTAAAACTGCAATGCATGATTATTCATTCGACGCAAGAAAGAAAATATGAAACGAAAACGTTCAACAAAAATTTTGTCAAGAAAGTTCGAACCTGCCGTTTGCCGTTCCCGGAAACGTGAAGCTTAATTAAACTTCCTGAAGAATTGAGTAGGTAACAGTAATTTGATAATTATAGGGTTTTCCTTACTCATTTATATGCTTGAGTTTTTCCTTATTCTTCTTATGTTTTTATTAGGCGAACAAGAGAATGTAGCAATGACGCTTGACGATGCGTATGGGACGTTCATTTCAAATGACCGTGTTGTCATTTCCTTGAAAGGAGGAGAAATGTACGTGATGAAATGCAAATTGTAAACACATGATTTGAACATATTTTACTTGGAACCATTGTTCCAAGTAGTTGACAAATCTGCAGTCAACCTCGTACGGAGTCGTACCCGGGCTAGAGGAGAGAGCCTGGGTACGAGGTTGATCTGCAATATGTTTAAATCGCAACAATGTCTCTGAGTTTTTGCTTCAAACATTTTAGTTATGTGCTCACTTTGGTCACAGACACCATCAAAAGTGTACGAAGTTTTAACGTTGACAAGGCAGCATCCAGTGTTCAAACGTCTTGTGTAAGTCATCACAGAAGTTAGGATTTGAATATCACCTCGGTATAGTCACAGTTTAGAGACTTTACCGAAACCCGACTTCTTCGTTTTTCCTATAATTTTGGCGTAACCGTAATTCGTCATCAGAATGCTGATGCCATGGTCCTAGCCAGTGTGCTCATGAGAGACATTCACCTCCTGATAATATTCAAAATGGCGGATGTCCAGGGGGTGAATGCCTTTCATAAGCGCACTGGCTAGGACCATGGCGTCAGCATTTTGATGACGAATCATGGCGTGGCAGTGGTTACGCTTTTTTGGCCGAGTCGATCTTCTGTGTGTCTTTATTCTGTGGTATAGTATATGATGTAGGTTACTAGTAGTACTGCATATGTCTATCACCTACAGGACTTTCAGAATTTTAGTTTAGCTATTCACAAAACCTGCTTTACTATAGATATGTTTTTGTGAGGATGGTTATCTGTTTCTTGGCTCACGTTTGGGTAATTCTTTGTTGCTCAAGTATACACAAAAAGTTCAAGAACGTTTTCCAAACGGTAAGTTGTATGGCGTTTACTCAGTTCATGCTTGTCTTGTCGTGAAGTTAATGATTCTTGTTACGTGAGTTCACTTTTTCTTTTTAGGTGTTAACCCTACAATACCGAAAGAGGTACAGCTTTGGTCCGTTTGTGATTTTATTGAGAACAACTGCAAAACAGTAGTTATAGTTGGGCAGATAGAGGACCAAAATTATGGAAAACTTACCATATCGTGGGACAATTCCATTTTGCCTTCATATTGTGCCCTGAAGGCTAATAAGTACGTTTCTGTATGTTTGCCGCATTAACATTTCTTGTGGACTCCTGCCGACACGTTTTTCTTCGAATTTTGTATTAAACTCCATTACAGTTAAAAAATGTGAAATTTCAAATACATTTCTAATACAAATGACTTGCATCAAAGAAAGCTCACAAAAAACTACATATAAGACATTTAAACGGTTAGTTGGAATTTTCAAGCGGTTTTCGAGTTATTGCCGTTTCAAATGTGAAAAATAAGCCAAAATCTCGCAAAATTCCTGGGTACTAGTCTGAAAACACGCATTCAACAGCTCATAACTCAAGAAGAACTTGAAAACCCGGATAACCGTTTAAATGTCTTATATGTAGTTTTTTACAAGCTTTCAAATGATGTAATTTCAAATGATTCATTTGTGTTAGAAATGTATTTGAACATACAGAAACGTACTAACTAGCCTTCAGGACCTTCAGGCAAAATGGAATTGTCCCACGATATCGTCCCACAATATACTGCCTGACTATCAATGTAGAATTTTCATACAAGTTTGCCACCACAGCCTGTTTCAACAATGAAGGAATCTTCAGACGGCATCCCTCAATAAGTCACAGGGAGATTGGAGATTCTCCATATGACTCGTTGAATATGATCCTACAGTACATATATTTGATTGAAGATTCCTTTATTGAAGAAAACAGGCTGTAGTGGCAAATCTAAAACTATTCTATATTATTTGCTCCATATGCTATTGAGCACTTTTTGCATTTCGTGAACAAAAACACTCGAAATTGGGAAATTCATTCACATTCTTCATTTCGAAATAGGGTTTACCTCCTCATGTGAAACGCAGGAAGCTTGATTCTGAGTATTTTCGTGGACTAGGTAGGTGGGCGTTCGACTTCCGTTAAGCCAGCAGTTAAATTCACGAAAATTCAAGATACAGCCAATGGACTTATTCCCTAATGAACAAAATTTTGATCTAGACAAGTCTAGACAAAAATTTCATCACAGCTTGAAAGAGCACCACAAAATTAGTGATATTCCGAAGTTTCGGTGCGAAATGTTGTAAAATGCGGATCATATAGCCCTGCGAAGTTTGCCGTTTTTCAGTCATTTTGCATAACGTACGGGAAATTGATACCTTTCTTCAGAAAGCGGTACCAATTTCCCGTGCGCAATACAAAATGACTGAAAAACGACAAACTTCGCAGGGCTATATTATCCGCATTTTACAACATTTCGCAACGAAACTTTGGAATGCTACTAAATTTGTGATGCTCTTTCAAGCTGTGATGAAATTTTTGTCCAGACTTGTCTAGATCCAAATTTTGTTTGTTAGGGAATAGGTCCATTCAAAAAGGTTGTCCTTTGCAATCCTTAAACTCTAAACCTTAAACCTTAAACTCTAAGCACGCAAAGCTTAATGGTAGCACAAGTTTCAAGCTTAGTAGTTGAATATTGCAGCTATTTGTGAATGAATTGTTCTCGTAAGGAGATATTTACCATGTTTCTAAGAAATGGCCCCCATATATAATTTCTAAACTGATTAGATGCCCACTATGCTTTGCACGCTTAGAGTTTAAGATTTAGAGTGTAATGTTTGAATTAGCTGTATATTCAAGCAAATAGCTAAATAACTGTTTTCGTTCAGATGATTTGGACGAGTTAGAGGTGTACGGTGCTGACAGCAAGGGTATTGAATTAGCTTCATATTCTTTCGAGGTATTGTATGCGCTTAGCTGAAAATTTTAAAATATCTATAGCTATAGTACGTAATTAGTTACACTGGTGACGTTTGTTTCATAGGTGTGCGATAGTTTACTAAATATTGGTCCATGTTCCTGCGTTGATATGGGAGAACCAGCCTTTCTTTCGGTAAGTTTATCTCCGTTTTTAAAGAATCTCAGTTATGTAAATGTACAGTACCCCGTTTTATCCCGAAATGATCGTTTGATACTTGGTAACGTTTGTCTTGTTTGTCTTCTCTTTTATGTCCTTTCTGGTGGAAATGCAATAATTAGGAAGAGGTATGTTATGCAGTTAGTGTTACTTTTAGCCTTTTTTGCCTCAATACCGTATGATTTACGCTTGCGTATTTCTTTTTTTTATTAAGTTTGCGGAGGCACCGTTTCTTGATATGGAGATAGTAGCTTGTTCTGGTTATGGCAAAAACGGAGCTATATCTGTTCTCCAGGTTAGTTTGTGAATGTTAACCCTCCTTGATACCTTGACATCTAGTGTCACCAGCAACTATCCCAAGTTACAACCAGAACCAACATCAACCAGAGCTATAATAATGATATCATCATCATCATCACCGATTCACCATCAACCACTATCATCTTCATCATCACCATCATCATTTAAATCACTACCATAATTAGCCACCTCCATCATCACAAAAAATTTCATAACATATTGCGATTACCATATGCGATTACCAGTTACAACCAGAATTATAACATCCATGTAGTTTCAATCACCAACATTACTGCAGGAGTTAAAGTCTTTTCTAAATATAAATCGAGTAGAGATCTAGAGATTGTAGTTCACCATCCAATCTTGCAAGTATTTTACTGTCTGGGATTTCGTTTTCTTAGAAAAGTGTTCGACCTCAAGTCGTCACCACTTTTGAACTTCCCGGATGTGTGGACATGTGGACTGTGACGTCACGAGAACCTAAGGTTTGTTTCCAGATACTTTATGTAAGACAATACATATAGGGGCCTGGGGAAGATATGTCTTTTGACCTACAGTACCAGGTATATTGGCTGTACAATATTTGAAACCCTCTTCTAATAACGATTATTGTATTTATTGTATTAATAGCACTGAGAAAATCCGAACAAAGCTTTTGCAATAAAAATAAATTATACATGATCCTATGCAATTGCTTGTGTTTTTTAGGAGAAAGACAGTGACATGGAGACGGATAGCAATCAGTCCAGTGAAGATGACTCGGTCAATCATTCGTTTCTCATTCTGAGTCGAAAAGACTCTAGCATGGTAAGATTAAATTCCCGTGCAAATTAAATTCCCAATTTTGTATTGACGTGGCACTTCAAGCGATGTAATTTTTGGCATTTGAAAACAACCCGTAGTGTTCACATAAAAACGCACAATTTATAACAAACGTGCAACAAACTTGTACCAATGCTTTTTCAACAATTTGTTATCATCACAATTTGTTATCGGGACGTATTCACACTGCTTGTCCCCAGCTTGTTGACAAGTTATCAACTGCTTGTTGATAACTTGTTACAAGGCTGCTGAGCTCAACAGACTTGTTATACAAGTTGTTCCAACAACTTATTATCGTCCTGTAATTCAACAACTTGTCAACAAGTTGTGAGTGACAATCTTGTAGCAACTTGATAAAATGACAACATTGTTACGATTTGTTGACAAGCTTGCTACAAGCCTGTGACGAACACATCTTCTTGACACTTTGTGGGATTTTTACATGTGTAGTCATTTTGTTGATCTTCTGACTGAAGGTGCTTCGTACAGAACAAGAAATAATGGAATTAGACCATTCAGGATTCTCAACTCAGTATCCGACAGTCTGCGCTGCAAATCTTGGTGATGGTAGATATATCTTACAGGTATTGATGAGTTTAACTGAAGGTAACAGCAGATAGTGCTCAGTGCTAAAAAGAAAGACAAGATCTGGCAATTTCGCTATAAAAATCCAAGGTTCTTCATGGGCAACAACCTGAATATCTTTAGCAGTTGTTGTATATTTTTTGCTTTGTTTTCACAGGTTACTCCGATGGGTGTACGGCTCCTGGATGGCAGTAAGTAAAACTATCAGTTCAAAAACTGTTCTACCTTGATGTCTATGTCTTTGGCCTAGTGTACTACACAGAAGAAATCCTAAACCAAAGAAACTTTATTAGTACTGATAGTTCTTCTTAGCTGTTTTATTTCCAGAAGGGGCTACTACTGGAGAAATCTTCGGATTGATAGAGATGGAACTACTTGAAAAATACTTGTTTTATCCTTTTTTGTGTGTGTTGGTGTTATTTGACTTGGCCGACTTGACCTCGTAGCTCAGTTGGTAGAGTATTGGACTAGTATCCCAAAGGCCGCGGGTTCGATTCCCACCGTGGTCAGGCAAACTTTTCAGCTTGCCTGGTGTGGATGCACACTCAGAGTAACTTCACAAACATCACTTGTATTATTGTTCAGATAGTTGCATTCCTATCAATCCCAAACTTTCTTGTTACTGGCATTACCTACATAAACTGACCGTTCAAGTTACTATCGGAGAAAACTAGAGTACCCAGAAGCTGCTATAAATTGGCGGACTCAAACACTCTTCTCACATTTGATTGAGATGAAATTAAAATCAGACAAGTACATATTGCAGGAACGAACCCCAGAGGTGAAATCGTGTTGCGTAAAATGCATATAGTATACATAGTTCAGGAGTCATTTATATTTTAGATACCCATTGTTGAATTATTTTTTCAACAATACAAATCAACTATTCTTACAATTTTAGTAAATCAAATCCAACATATTCCAATGGATGCTGGATTCCCGTCAATAGTCTGGTGTTCAGTTGCTGATCCCTATGCTGTTATGATGACTGCCGATGGGACTTTAATGCTTCTTACCTTCACATGTGAGAATTCAACCCCTAACCTGACTGTAGCTAGGGTACATATTGATCAGGTCAGTAGTACATCTGTCAGCCTCTCTCGCACTAATTTCTTCCCTGTAAGAACGTTTCGACTGTGTTAACACGTTCTGTGAAGTAGGGGTACTGTACGAGCAGTAAGCATTTAGCCAGGCAACCGTCCACCGTCATATGGACAGCCACTACTGAATTGTTTTCATGAGAGTGTCGTTATAACTCAGCGATGGCAGTGAACCTGTAGTTATTCGAGAGCGGAAATAATGTTGAGGACAGCAGTTTAGCATTTCCTTGTCAATAAATAAAATTTCTACCAATAGAATACTTTAACTTGCTTGCTTCCTGTATACAGTGACTATCAAAATGTGACAATAATGTGTTGCCCCGAAAGGCTTACTGAAACTACACCAATTATTTCTAGTGGTCGGTAGTTTGTGCGTGCTGTGTTTATAAAGATACAAGTGAAATGTTCACAACAGAGAAATTGGTGGAACAACAACCTCCTGAACAGAAACCAATAATCACTCCGCAAGAACCAAAGAAACCACCGCCCATTATGTGAGTAGACTTTCTTGTATGTAGTAGGTACATATGTACTTTGTATATATAAACTGCCGAAAAAAGGCATATGTGTATAGACGGGGTTTTCATGGGACTTCAGACTGGTCTCTCTGAGTAATCTTTCAACCTGATCTCATGTAAACAGTGACAACGGAGAAATCGTCTCGCCGTAACTCTGATGTGGGATCTAACCGTGTTGTTTTATACAGACTTAGTACTGATGATGAGGACGAGATGTTGTATGGTGACACAGACAGTTCTGATTTGTTTTTCACAAACACTCCTACGGAATTTCAACCTCCACAGAGGTAAGCATAAACTGGACACCATACAAAAGAAATTAACACAATAATCACTTTGCCACCATCATCCAATAAAGTCTTAGCATTTTCTAAACACAAACCAATCTTTCATATTGATTTGGTACCTCTAGGCCCGCACCAGCTGTTAAGAGAGATATAAAGCCTACGTACTGGTGTGTATTATGTCGTGAAAATGGAGCATTGCAAATTTACTCTCTGCCGGACTTCAAGCTTGCATTCTGCGTGAGAAACTTTGCTGTTGCGCCTAAAGTGCTTATGGACAGCGGTACTACTGGGTGAGTTCATCGATACTTCGTGAAAAGAAAATGAATGTAAAACCCAAGGTGTAGGTGCCCAATTCACTTGAGCTAGAGCCTTGTGATGTGCTAGGACCCTAGAGGTGTGCTAATCATCCTTACTTGAAGCTGAGAGTTACTGTACAGTAAACTGAATTCCGAAGGGAACCTCTGGCAGCCACCTTATGCATGACTTATGTCTAATCACGGAGTGCAGCTACGGTAGAAGGGCTGTTAGGGGCTTATCCCAACCCTCCCTGTCAATGTTCCCTGTGGGGGGAAACCGGAGCACCCAGAGAACGTTCCCTCCCTGTCAACATTCCCTGTGGGGGGGAAACCGGAGCACCCAGAGAACGTTCCCTCCCTGTCAACATTAGGGAGCTTAAGCATGTAGGACGGCAACACGACGACGACGGCCAAAACAAATTCCTTCAAATAAATGATAGTAAAGAAAACTTGTCGTATATTATAATTCGTATGAATTTAATACAGTATAAGAAGCTGAAAACATTGGCTTTATGTCTGAGAAGAGTTCCATTGACCGAACTTTAAGTTGCACTTGTTACGGCTTGAAATGCAGGCGTTGTATAAAAGACGTGAAAATATGTGATTTGCCGTTGTAAACAGAGCGACGACCACGTCTGAAACTCCCCTGGGACTTCAATTATTTATTCACTTTTCATTGACTCATTGTATTGATTGCCGTCGTCGTCGCGTTGCCGTCCTACATGCTTAAGCCCCCTATTCTCTGTGGGGGGGAAACCGGAGCACCCAGAGAACGTTGACACTCTTTTCACATGGGTCCACAGCGAGAGTCGAACCCACGATCTCAGAGGTGAAAGGCGCTTGCTTTGACGACTGTGCCACCGAAAACACAAAGGAAACAACCAAACTCTACTTACATGAAGTTTAATTAAAGCACAGGGAAGTCCTCCAAGCTAAGCAAATACTCTCCGTCGACTTTCCGATGCTACAGTATGCCCTCGATCAACAGTGGCAGGTTAAACTCGGCGGTAGCGCGCTTACCAAGTCTGCCACTGTTAAATTCTAACTTTACACTTTGTTGGAATTACTCTAGATCAACCGGCAGTTCGCAAAATCAAGATGAGAACTTGCTAGTCAGGGAAATTCTCCTGACAGGTTTACCTGACAAGAACCCGAAACCATTGCTGGCTGCTTTGGTCGATCAAGATTTACTGCTTTATGAAGCTTTTAGTTACAACGACTCTTCCACTGAGGGGCACCTCAATATTAGATTCAAAAAGGTGAGTTTAACCGTGCTATGTGAGGCCCAAACTATCGTGTTTCTCAAAACTGGATAGCCAGGAAACATGTACAGTAAGGAAACATGTACAGTAAGGAACCATTAATATTTTCAAATGTTTCTGCAACAACGAATGAATCCCATGTTTCGAGGCGACATGAGACCATCAAGATCTTTCATCTGCAAAAATTCTTCAGCGATATGAGACCATGCATTTTTTTCGCTTTTAGCTTCAACACAATGTATTGGTGAGAGAAAAGAAGACCAAAATGAAGCCTAGAACATCGTCTTCTGGACAGGGTGAGAAAATTATTGAATGAAGTAGAAGAACATTTTTTCATGTGCTGTTAAATCCAACCTATAGGAGGCTATTTCAATATGCTTTATCGTTTCTTTTAGGCTTGCTCAACACTGTCATTATACAATATTATAATTCAAGAGCTTGAAATTGTTTTAATGCCAGTGGTAAAATAAATTCCAATAAATTTGTTTTTAGGGCTTGATGATATTTCTGAACCGATCGTTGGTAGACTGAGACCATTTCATGATATTTCTACTTACTCTGGGGTAAGGATAAGTCGACTGTGATTTCAGCTTTTGTGTTGTGTTGTAATCACAATAAGCCGAGTTCTTGCTCAACTATGTTTCATTTCATTAGATCTTTGTCTGTGGTGCAAATCCATTTTGGTTATTTAAGTCTTCCCGAAATGCACTTCGCTCTCACCCAATGAACATCGATGGTCCGGTGTTGTCATTCGCTCCCTTTCGTAACGTCAATTGTCCCAAAGGATTTCTCTATTTTAATAAACAGGTAAATTTTGTAAAAACGGTTTGGTGGGAACAGTTTTGTTTGCTAAATGTCCACACACTAGGGAGCAATTACAGCTACGTCTGTGTCAGGTATTTGTGGCAAGATTCATGTTTCGTTTCATGTGTTAACGTCAGTGTTAGGGTAAGGATTAGGGTCAACAATCATAAACAGCTAGACATGAATCTATAACACGATTCCTGTAATATGCAACTGTCTGGTTGTAATGTCCCCCCAATCGTGTGTAATGTGTGCTCCCAGTTTGACTCCGCTATACAAGTGTACAGAGTTTCCTCCTGTAGTGTACAGAGTTTTCCTCCTGTAGTAACTCTGACCAAAATCTGGAGGCACTGACTAGACCGCTAAGGAGAAACTATTAGTCAGAAGTGAAATCTGGTAAAGTTATCCAGTATAGATTAGGTCAGTTTAACTTAGTAAATAAAGATTTTCAAGTAAGGATATGTGTTTATATTTCCAGGGTGAACTACGGGTATCCGTTCTGCCAACTCATTTAAGTTATGACGCTCCGTGGCCTGTCCGTAAAGTTCCACTGCGATGTACGCCACATTTCATTGCTTACAACAGAGAGAGTAAGGTACGGTATAGAGGAGTAAGGTACAGTATAGAGGAGTAAGGTACGGTATAGAGGAGTAAGGTACAGTATAGAGGAGTAAGGTACGGTATAGAGGAGAAAAGGTACGCGGTATAGAGGAGTAAGGTACGGTATAGAGGAGTAAGGTACAGTATAGAGGAGTAAGGTACGGTATAGAGGAGTAAGGTACGGTATAGAGGAGTAAGGTACTGTATAGAGGAGTAAGGTACGGTATAGAGGAGTAAGGTACTGTATAGAGGAGTAAGGTACGGTATAGAGGAGTAAGGTACGCGGTATAGAGGAGTAAGGTACGGTATAGAGGAGTAAGGGTTTGTTGGTCTGAAGCAGGGATGGATCCAGCTAGATCTGGTAGGGGGAGGTGTGGTCATCAAAGTGAGCCTTGGTCATGGTTTGCCGTACGACTTTTGACCAAGTGTATGATCACTAGATGAAAACGCTATCCTCTCATGAAAACAGATAAATAAGTACAGACATGCTGCAAGTGGAAAAACATACTTGTATAGGTAACATTTCTCATGATTTAAGAAAATGTACAAATCATTTTTATGCAGACTCATGCAGTTGTGTCGAGTCAGATGGATCCAGTCAAAGTTATCACGAGATTGGGAGTCGAAGATCGAGAGTTCGTAGCAACTGAAGAAGGTTAGCATAAGATACATAAGCATAATGTACTTATAATGTACTTAATATATATACTGTAGATAAGCATAAAGTAGACCAACTGTATAAATGCGGTTAGCTAAGAGTTTAGTTCAATATACTGATATCCTGTTTTTAGATTCCAGATATGTGTACCCATTACTGGATAAATTCGCTGTGCAGTTGATGTCACCGTTCAGCTGGGAGATCATTCCAAACACGAGGTAAAATAGCCAAATAATCTAACGTGGTTTGTGTATTAATCTAAGTGTTGGTAATCATTCTTTAGTACTGTAGTTAAGAAACAGCAGTATAGTAGTTTAGCAGTATATACTTTGGAATACCGTGGACTAGACAGAATACACTGGACCCACCGTCGAGGACCCACCCAGCCTGGAATGCGATCTTATACTGGCTATAAATGTCTTTCTTTATACTTGATCATTCAGATTTGAACTGGAGGATTACGAGCGAGTGACGACAATGAAAAATATCACACTGAAGAGTGAAGAAACAGTCTCAGGAATGAAAGGATTTATTGTTGTTGGTACGACATATGTTTATGGCGAAGATCTTCCCTGTAAAGGACGAGTAAGTTACACCAGGAGTTGCACATCTTCACAGCTGCACCGTCAGATATTTGAGGACTATATATTTTTCTTGATATTTATTTCTTGAGAGGTTTTATGCACTCTTGTATACGATTGAAAGTTCACTTGCTCGCGTGTACGGTGAAGAAGAAACGTATTTTGTATTTGTTTTATTTGAAATTTCGTTGTAGATTTTGATATTTGATATTATTGAAGTCGTCCCAGAACCTGGACAACCGTTGACAAAAAACAAGTTCAAGGTAATCAATAGATTGATTATAAATGTTAAGTCCTGGTCAAACAAGGATGAGAGTTGACGAGAGTTGCCAAGCGAGAGTTTAACGCATGACAGTTTTCTCAACTCTCATGCCCCAGTCAAACTTGAGAATTGACCGGATATTACCAATCAAATGAGCAAAAACTCTCATCAATTCTCATCCTCGTTTGATGATGAGGAGGACAAATTAGCAATCTGTGCATAATATAACCTTTGTAATCAAAGCAAATTTTGTAAAAGTTTATAATAATTTTGTATTAAAATGGTTAATTTTTGCACTGTATGTGGTTGTTGTACCCGAACAGATATTGTTAGGGAGCATCTGGAGGACACTCCAAGGATTTGTGACGTCAGTGCAATGGGTCTATTGCTCGTGCTCGACCACCAACTCTCATCAACTTTGAGCTAGTTCAAATTTTGATGAGAGTTTTTGCTCGTTTCACTGGTAATATCTAGCCAACTCTCATCGACTACCATGCAACTCTTGTTCTCGTTTCGTCAGGGCATGAGATTTGATGAAACATATCATACAAACTCTCACCTGCCAACTTTCATCCACGTTTGACCGTAGCAATTTTTCATATATACACATAGTGCAATGCAGTTTTCAAACCCCATGCTGAAACACGACAAAGCTTTTGAATTATCTTTATAGGCATTGTATCGGAAAGAACAAAAAGGACCAGTAACAGCAATTTGTGAAGTTGCAGGATTTTTGTTGACCGCAATCGGCCAAAAGGTAAAAATTTTTGCCTCTTTTTACAAAATATCAAATATATGTTATATATTATACGTGGCTGCATTGGATTCTACATTTTCAATTTTTTCGTTTTTTTCTTTAGATTTACATTTGGGATTTTAAGAACTGTAATGACCTGATTGGAGTAGCATTTATCGACACCCAACTTTACATCCATACCGCAATAACTGTGAAAAACCTGATTCTTATTGCTGATATCTCCAAGAGTGTCACGCTGCTACGTTTTCAGGTAAAATGTCTGTGTTCGACTGGTTGAAAGTCTCGTGACTGTTCTGACTGTCAACTGAATTGGGTTTACAGCAAGCAGCGCCTTTCACCTCGATAAACAGAGTTTATGTTATTTTTGCAGGAGGATACAAAAACGCTTGCCTTTGTCTCAAGGGTACGTATGTATATTTTAGTTCATCTGACACCTACAATCTTGGACAAAACTCTTAAGACAGTTCCAGCCACCGTTCAATGTTGTAAACACCCCCTCCCGTTCAATGTTGTAAACAACGCCGAAACAAGCTTTGGTAATTTACCATGACACAAGCTCAGCATTGAGTTGGGGGAGCGGGGGCTTAAGAAGGGGCATCAACTATTTCGCTGACCTCAGAATGACATTTCGTCAAAACCTTTTTCTTCAAGATTGGTTTAGAAACAAATTTGGAGTAGGGTTAGGGTAAGGATTAGGGTTATGGTTAGAGTTGGTGTTTGGAGTAGGGTTAGTATTAGTAAAACACGTATATACGAATTTTATTGGTATACGAATTTTGTAAGGGGGGGGGGGGGGAT
>CACRXK020008645.1:0-20434 GCA_902702795.2 Paramuricea clavata | reverse complement strand
TATATATATATATATATATATATATATATATATATATATATATATATATATATATATATATATATATATATATATATATATATTCTTATATGTTCACGTTGTATCGTGGTACACTTTGTTATGTATGCTGTTATCGTGGTACACGCTGTATGGGAGTACGCTTTGTTATGTTATTCCGGTCAGACGTGTGTTGTTGAGCTCCTGTTCAAAATGAATTCATCAACAGTTATGGATGCTCTATATAGTCAGGATCTCTAGAAGATCTCATGGCATTTGTTCTTACAATAGTCGACGAACAAACTGCTGAAAGTTCGACATGGCGTTGATCCAGTGGCGGAAAATTTTTCTTCGACAGTGATCAACTTAAAGTTACGTGGTATACGAAAAGCGAACCAATACTCTTTGAAGGGACCAAAGCTAAAGATTTGTCTAAACGAATACATGGTATTCTTGCCGACGTCTACCCGACGAAAGCCAAAAATAGCGATCTTAACAAGTCCCTAGAATGTTTTATGGCCGAAGCGAGCACTGAAGTGGATAATATTAGTCCTGATGAAACGCCAGGACCATGCACATCATTGTTGGAGAGTAAGTAATATCTCTTGCTACAATAGTGCTCGGACTGGGCATTTAATGAATATTTTTCTAACATCGGCCACAAACTTGCCGATAATATAGACTTCAATGAAGGCAACCGGTCCTACCACAAATATTTATCTGGTCTAAATACTAAAACGACGTTTCAATTGAAAGAAACAAATTCCTTAACAGTTTCTGTACTTTTGTCCAAACTAAGTAGGTCAAAAGCAACTGGCTTGGACAAAATCTTCACTAGATTATTTCGAGAGTGCCCTGATTGAATCGCTGAACACCTTAGACTCATCTTTAATCGTTCTATTATCACAGGCATATTTCCCAATGAGTGGAAATGCGCAAAAGTTGTCCCAACTCACAAGAGAGGGAAATGTAATTGCGTTGATAATTATCGTCCGATTTCCATTATCCCTGTTGTGGCTAAGGTTTTTGAAAGGATAAGTTATGACCAGTTACATTTATATCTATCTGAAAATAAACTCCTAGCTAATTGTCAGTCAGAATTTCGTGGTTTAGACTCAACTGTCACTGCTCTTCTTGAGGCCACCAATGAATGGGCTCATAATATAGATCATGGAAGCATACATGCTGTCCTGTTTCTTGACCTCAAGAAGGCGTTTGATACTGTAGATCACGAAATCTTGTTAGGTAAGCTTAATGCATATGGCATCAGTGGAGTAACTGGAAATTGGTTTAGATCTTATCTTAGTGAACGTCAACAAATGTGTTGTGTTAATGGTCATTCTTCGAATAGTCATTTTCTTCGATGTGGAGTTCCCCAGGGAACCATATTAGGTCCACTTCTATTTTTAATCTACATCAATGACCTGCCTAATTGTCTTGTACATTCCCGTGCATGTATGTTTGCTGATGACACTAATTTGACATATGCAAGTAATAATATTTACAATATCAATCATAACTTTAATGAAGATCTTGCCCATGTCAGTGAATGGTTATCAGCAAATAGGCTTACTTTAAATCAAACTAAAACTGAATTCAAGTTGATTGGCTCACATCAAAGGATGAATACTCTTCACGCAACTCCTTCTTTAGCAATTAATAACGTACCAGTTAGGAAAGTCTCTCACACAAAGTCACTGGGCACACAAATCGATGAGAAGTTGTCCTGGAATGTTCACATTGAAAAATTGTGTAAAAAAGTTGCTAGTGGCATAGGTGCTTTAAAGCGCATAAGACCTTTTGTTTCACCTTCCACAATGGAACTGATTTACAATTGTCTAGTCCAGCCATATTTCGACTACCGCTCAGTTATCTGGGATAGTTGCGGGAGTACTCGTGGGGATAAACTACAAAAACTACAAAATCGTGCCGCAAGAGTACTGACGTCATCCAATTATGATACAAATGCCGACTATCTGTTTGAAATACTTGGTGGAAAAATCTTGCATCTCAGCGTAAGATTGCCAAAGCTATCATGGTATATAAATCTGTGAATGGCCTTGCACCAGATTACCTCTCCGAAATGTTTGTTGATCGCAGTAACATTACAAATTATACGTTGAGAGACACCACCGGCAAACTTGCGATACCTCAACCGCGTACAAACTATTGGAAAAATAGTTTTAGTTACAGTGGTGCGGTACTGTGGAATTCTCTTCCTACAGAATTACGACAGGCTAGCTCTTTACGTAAATTCAAGGCTGATTGTAGCAACTTCATTCGATAATTTTAATATTTTAACTCCTATCTACATTATTTTTATAATGCACGGCACTCATGGAAAACAGGTATTAATAATGTATTTCCATATTTTGTTATTTGTAATGTCCCTTGTCTATTTTATTGTAAATCCTGATGAGTCTACCGTGGTTAAATAAAGTTCACTTACTTACTTACTTACTTACTTACTTACTGTAAATGCGCATGCCTATTATATGACAATAACAAAATCGGATTGGTCATTTAGCGCGGCGGTCACGCAATATATTTCCAGTCAACAGCTAAGCGATTGTCTGTCTATTCTAACATCACAAATGAACATCGATTAAGGTTACAGGAAACCCTTTTTGGCGTTTTGCGGAAAATCGCTACTGCGTGGTCAATATCAGTCCGATTTGAATCAAATTTTTACCAAATGTTCGCCAGTGTATGCAAAGTATGGTAAAGTTATAAAATTAACAAACAATAAAATAATATTAGAATTATTCAGGAAAATCTTAAATCGCGGTACCGTTACGCTTTTGAGTTGCGCTCCTGTTGGTTTTAAGTTATATTTATGAAAATATCATTTTTATACAGTAAAATAGTTGTTCTAAAAAATTGTGTTCGGAATTTTTTGTTTATTTCGTCATTCCTCTGATATGGCAATTTCTTTGACGACTGCAAAATATTTCAGAATTGTTTGAGTGAATTGCTCTTTATTATTAAAATATCCAAAATTAAAAAACATCCGAAAACAAGTTTGAAACTGACGTCTTTAGCTATGTTCTGTGAAAATTTGAGAAAAATTGGTCAAAACCCGCAGGAGCACAACTCGTTTGAAAATCAGTAATTACTGTAAAATTCTTCGGGAGAAAATTGAATTTGAATATTACATTTTCAATGTCTTTCTTATTGCAGCGAAATGTATTTTATTAAATAACTCTGCGAGTTTTCAACATTTTTCGTTCAAACTTGGTCAGATAATAGAACTAGTCTAATGCTTTCATGGAAACCAATAAAAAAATTTTAGGCAAAATTAACCCTCAAAGGTGTTCTGTAACCTTAACGTATTTTAGAATATTCTTAGTGCAAAATGGTTGGTATCTACACTACTAAGTACATTGACTTGCTCTCCGACGTATATTAAATGCGTGACAGTTGTCGCATATGATTCTTAATAGCATTCTATAGAAGCTATCGAGGCATAGGGTGTTATAATACCTTGTCGACCATGTGGTATTTGCTTCTTGAAGCCTAATACATTCTACTGAGCCATATTTACTACGGAAAGAGAAAGTCCTGCATAAAACTCAATTGTTTATGCGCAATACTTTGGTTATTGACTTTGAAAGGCAAAGACAATCCTGGACAAAATATCTTCAGCGACAGTTCCAATTACTTGACAAAATGTCGTCAGTGTTATCGTAAATTTAGAAAACCTCCCCCTTTCCCCTACCATTCAATGTTGACTGCATTCGTAGAATACGGACAAAACGTCCAGAATTGTTTTTGAGGATGGAGGGGGGCAGGCGAGTAAATTATTCCGGTCTAACTAGTAAAAAAAAAGCAACAGAGGAATGTTTTAATAGAGGTCGCAGATGAATGAATGAATGAATGAATGAATGAACAACTTTATTTAAAGAGGGTAAAAACACATTACAGCAATATAACTGAAAAACCTGTGGCCCTCATGTACAATACATACAAAGCTATTAATTCTACTTCAAAAACTCATTAATAATTCATGAGGCAATTATCCAATCTTGAGTAAGAAATTAGTCACGTGCATACGTCCTTATACCAGCTAAAGAACACTTTAACAAAAGACCATTGTTATGCAAACTATATAAAGATTTTTATATAAAGATTTTTATATAATGATTTTTATATAAAGATTTTTATATAAAGATTTGACTTATTATGCCAACGTTTTTGAAGCCATTTAAAAACTCGCCGGTCGTGTTTTATTAGGTAAATCTAATAAAACACTCCAGATCGTTTTTTAAATAGTACTTTAAAACGTCTAGAAGCTACTTAGAGCAAAAATATAAAAGATCTTAGGATTATATAATTATTTATATACACAAATTATATACAGTGCAACTTGCTGATCACAATAATAATTCAAAGCAATCCATGCCCTTATAAGATTCGAAGAAGTATTTTTTAAGGGCAAACTGGATTGTAGACTGCGAGCAGTCCCTCCTTTCCGAGGGTTTAGATTTCCGGGCATGCGAAAGGAAACACATCAAGAAACAGAATCCGCGTTGCCCACACAACGCAAAATTCCCACTGTTTGAAATCGATACGCCTGTTAATCAAATTTGGTAGGTAGTAATTATCCTATAAATAATTTTCAGACTGAATGTTCATTTCATACAGAGTGTATTATGATCTAAGGTAATCGAACTTCAGCGCGTTATTGTATCTGAATTACTAGTGCGTATGAACGAGATTTTTCTAGCTAGAAAAGCGGTGCCAACTGAACAAGAGCGAAAAGTGAGCATATTTAGTTTCTTGGTGTGTTATCGGCGGTCCTTCATTTCTACTGATGGACTGTTTGCGGTCCACCTTTCATTTCTTTCGGATGAGGCAGCACTTTCCTTGCGACAGTCACTTCTAGTTCATGTTATAGTTTTATTATTCCATTATATCCAATTCATTATAATGTTTATCAGTGACTTTCATAACTGCGACATAATAAAGACTTCCCTCCAATGTAAATGTTCGGGTGACTGGTGTGTCAAATGTGAACACATGCGGTACTGTGGGTTCGCACCAGCATTTCTTTTTACGATCGTATTTCTTCACGTCACACCATGTATTAATGAAACGCATATTTTCGAATCTCACTTTAATTTTCGTGGAATGCTCAGGAATCTTCACGTTTGAACGACTTCCATCGGCAATTCGCTTTGTTTTTCTGCCCATGATGGTATTATATTCGACAATCATTCTTGAAAAATAAGGTTTATCACAAATATAAGCAATCACGCCAGATCCATCGTTCGTACTAGATAGATTTTGAAAAGAAATTATTAATTACGCTGCATCATTTATACTATATTGAAAACGTTTATGGGATGACCATACTACTAAACTTGTGAAAAGGGCGTCGTGGAAGATTTACTTCTTGCTGCAATTAAAGCGAGCCAGAGTACCACCAATTGATCTAGTACGTGCACGTGGACAAGTGTATTGGATCAAAAGTTACCACTGCCGAAGTCGTAGGAATTGCAAGATAAACTCAAACGAATCGGAAATGAATGAATTTCATAATTTTTACGATAAATACGTAAACTATTTGCCTATTGGTATAACGCCCGAGTCATGTTTTAGTAGGAATTTTAGCTCAGCTGCCGTTTAGTATACCGCACTTAATGTATTCTATGCTTTATCTATCGAGTAACTTAATGCTTTAAAATTCCCGGTACCAATATGAGAACGGAAGTGAAGAGATCGATATCAGTATTGGTACAAGAAGTAGAACTTAAACTCCGCTGTCACTTTTGGGGTGGCAACATCTACCAGGTCATCTCGGAACTAGGAAAAGGCCTGGCATAAGTTGAAAAATAGAAATCCATTTCTCATTAACGGTGTTAGATTCCTATCTCAAAATATTTGTCCCAGACATTCATTTCCCTGTGCAAGACACAAAGTTTCAAACAGTTTCACAGAAGAATCTGGCCGTGACAAATGATTAAGGGTACGAAAATGGATTTCTATTTTGTTACTAGTCGCAGTCCTTTTTCTCACCGTCAGATCACCTGGTAGACAACGGCCAAACATTTTGCTGTTGTAGAAAGTTAAACATAGCGATGACGACGTCTAAAACGTTGAAAGACTTTTTCACGCAATTTTTACAACAATTCCAATGAATTAATTCCCCTGTGTAAACGTTCTCGTCGACAAACAGAATAATTTATTTCATGAATATATGCATTAAATATTTTATTTGGATTCATCAAACATATCGTTAGCATGCAGCAGAGCTCATACGCATTGACCTGTTCTTAGTATCTGTGTTGGTATCGGAAGTCGAACTTCAACTTTGTAGTAATTAATATATAGGAATACCAGCCCACATGATATTAGTTAATCTATACAGAGTGCAGATATGTTATGTTATTATTATTAATACGCTTTATTTGCATGACCTAATTCCAGGTAAGCGTAATCGTAAGTATATAAATGTTAACTGGTGTATAAACTACTTTAACTAACTAAAAACAATATACTGCTATTTACATGCATAATATATCAAATATGAATGATATATCATTATATGACAGAACAAATATGAAAATTTAAGAAAGTATTAGAAAGAGTATAATATAAGAAAATGAAAAGGAAAATGATATAATATAATATATAGAAACTTGTGACTTCTGGTTTAAGGGCTGTTGTCTTTGATATAAAAACGTTTCGAAATATGATCCGAAAATAGATCTATCACAGAGTCATTCAATGACATAATATCACTTAATAATTTTCTCTTAAATTCATCAGTGATGCTCATTTGGAAATAGTCTTTTAAGATGTTGTGCGAGTTATTTCGCAAATTTTCATATTTTTCACATTCAAATGAAAAATGAAATTAATCTTCAACTGCAATTTTATTGCAGTATTTACACACAGTCTCTCCTGTCGAGGTACATCGCTATAACGGCCGAACTCAATTTCTAGTTTATGATTACTTATACGAAATTTTGAGAAAAGTCTTCTTTGATTAGGGTCTTTAATGATATTTAGATATTTTTCTAAATTATAGTGTTTTTTAAATGTAGAATAGAGTAACAATTTACTAGAGTTTTTAATTTGATTTTTCAAAAACGATTTATTGTTATCTTTAATGGTTTTTACAAAATCGTGTATTTTTGTATCCTGGACAAATTTTTCAATATCTATTGTATCTTCGATATCGGGATGAAACTTTTTAATATAGCTTGCAGCATTGGAATAGAATGAATCTTTACCGTTTGAGTAAAGTTTTTTTGATAGGTAAAAAGTTTGTTTCGCTGTACTTGTATCTGGTAACTGACTAAAGTGGTTAATGTAAGAAAATAATCTTTTGAATATAGGGATTAATTGAGGGAATTTACCTAACTCACCCCTACTGGTGATATTGCTTGCTTTCCTGTTCACACCTAAATAGAGTTTGCAGTATTTCACATGTGTTTTCTCACTACTAGTTTTGTTCCACTTAGTAAAATCGTTGTTATCACAGGCTCCCCAAACCTCAGAATTATAAAGCAAGATTGGAGAGAATATGCCATCAAAGATTTTTATGGCAAGTTTTGGTGCAAGTTTCTGAAAATCAAGATTTTTCCGTATTTTAAATACGGCATGCATAGCCTTTTCACTCAGTTGCTGAGTCGCAACTGAAAATTTAGTGTTAGGAGTTAGTTTTAGACCGAGATAAGTGTATTCGTTTGTGATATAAATACGTTTATCTCCCAGAAAAAGTCAAGTGTTTGTAGGTTGGAGTTATGTATTTGTAGAATCATAACTTTGTTTTTTTTCAAATTATTATTCATTAGCCTTTTTTGCTCCATTCATTGAGGGAGTTTTGGAGACCAGATTTTGATCTTGATAGTATGACAAGATCATCCGAATATAGTAGACTACTTAGTCTCGTTCCATTTGGTAAAAGAAATGGGTCTGGGTTTACTTTTTCAAACAGATTAGGAAGTTAGTTTATATATAGATTAAAGAGAAGAGGGCTTAAACACACAACCTTGCCGTACACCTCGATTATAAGAGAAGAAGGGTGTTCTATGACCCGATACTTTCACTGCACACCGAGTATTAGAATACAGATCTTTTATCAGATCATAGAAGCATGCTCCAATTGCATTTTCTAATAATTTCAAATAAAGACCTTCGTGCCAGACAGAATCAAAGGCCTTTTTAAAATCAATAAAGCATGCGTAATTCTCTCATTATTTTGATTAACTTATTTATCATGCAACGTTTTTAAGGTAAGAATATGATCGACTGTTCTGTTATTTGGTAGGAAACCAATTTGAGAAGGGTGTAACAATTCTTTAGTTTTTGAAAAGTTCATCATTCTTTTATTGAGGACAGAGCAGAAGAACTTTCCTAACGAGCTTGATACACATATTCCTCGGTAATTACTTGGGTCTAATTTGTTCCCTGATTTAAAAATTCGTGAGATAAGTCCTTCACACCATAAAGTTGGGTACTTTCCGGATGTCATTGTTGTGTTGAATACTTTTATAAAACCATTGGCAGGGATATCAACAATATATTTTATCATTTCATTGTTGATCATGGCCAGAAATGGAGTCCAACATGGCTGCCAAGCATGCGCATTTTGACTCAAAATAAAAACTCAAAATGGCGTCTTCTTATATAATTTGAATGGGAATAATGCAAAATTTGTATTTTTGATAACTTACAGTTGAGAAATCCAAAATGTGCATATCTAAAACTTCACCGATTCTGTCCAAATTTTATCCGTAAAAAAATTGGTACTACTCGAGTTGTCTAAGTATGTTCCCGAGCAATCAATATCTCTGCCTAGTCTCTGCATAAGGAAGTATGTGATTTCGACATATTAGGTATTTTGCATGTCCAATTGCAACTCGTTCTTTACAGATATCGTCAAATGTGCATATCTGAATTGCTTCGTACAGTATTCCTCTTTATTATTGTCACTTGTATGAAGCGTAAAAGTATACACTAGTATGTTCCCCAAAGGGATGAATTGCATGTATTTTGTAGAGAGGTGTCTGTCCAATTGTGATGAGAAATGCACCATATTTTGAACAAAAATATCACAAATTTCGCACCAAGTGTTATATTTGTTGTCCGCCATTGCTTTTATAAACCTGTTGCTACGTTAAAATGGTTTTAACCGCTGTCAATATAGGCTGTAGTCTCGTAAACATTCTAAAATTAGCCGGATTTCGTAATAATTTTGATTTGCCGACTTCAAAACATTTATAACTATTGAGTATTGGTAGACGTTTGAAATTTGAGCATCGATCAAGTCTCGGTTGGCGTAAAGTTTGTTATATTTTATAATTTTGCTTGTTTTCTATATATCTGGTTGTATTTGCAATGTCGGATATTCCGCCTTTACGCCCTATGTATAGTTGTTTGCAATGGAAATTATGTGTTGAAAGCCATTCATTAGCTTATCTCTTCTTATTTTCAATTTATAAATCTGCCGTGCCTTATTTAGTTCTCGGTAACTCACTGAGCTATACTAGTAAAAATAAACAGCCATTTTGCCAAAACTGAACCACTGATCTGTATAGTGCACTGAATTATTAAGAAAACATGGGCCCGCACGCCCGACCGCTTGACGTCCTCCATTTCTGGCCATGATTTTATCTGAGTGTGCAGCTTTTTAAGATTTTATTCTCTTAGCTGTTTTTATTATTTCTTCAATTGTTATTTCCGTATCAAGCTCATTGAGGAGATTTTTCTAATTTTTCTTTTGTTTCAACTTTCCGATAATTTTTTCTTGTTCCTCACTAAGATGGTGATCACAAAGTAGTTGTTCAAAATGTGAGTACCATTCATGATTTTTTGGTGAGTTTCAGAATTAGTTTCAGTATTAAGTTTCAGAATTAGTTTCAGAATTAGTTTCAGTATTAGTTTCTGTTTCTAGTTCATTCATCTTTTTGTTGTGAAATTCATTTTGTTTCAGTTGTAGAGTTGCCTTATATGATTTCAAGGCATCATGGTAGTTTTTTCTAAGTTCAACATTTGTAGCATCTCTATGTTTTAAATTAGATAATTTCCCTAAATCATGTCGTCTGATTCTACAGTCTTTATCAAACCATTTCTTTTGAGCCACGTTAGTAAATTTTCTTCTTCTTTGCTCCTTTTGATTTTGAAACTTTTTTTTTCGATGTTTCAAGTAAGATGTTTTGGAATTCAGTTACACATTGGTTTGTTCCGTTCAAATCATTTGTGAAATCTGAGTTCATAAATTCATTCAATTTCTTTTGCATTTCTTGTGATCTTAATGATTCTCTAAAGTTATTTTTAGAGTGGTTATCTCAAATGTATTGGTTTGGTAAATTAGTCATTTCAATATTACATCCAGGATTGGTATCTGGTTTTTTGTTTGTCTGATCGATACCAACCCATGTAACAATTTATCTATGGTCAGACAGGTATGTTGGTGGTTTTACAACAAAATAAGTAGTATTCCTGATCACATATGATGTAATCAACTACACTTATACCATCGTTACCATGGAAAGTAGCTCGTCCAAAGGAATCACCTTTTGTACGTCCGTTTAAAATTTTCATGTCACAGTTTTTACATAGATTAATTAACTGTTTACCATGGTTATTAATTTGGTGGTCGAAATTTAATTTTTTTTTGGTTGCAAGCAACTTTCACTAGTGTCATTTATAAAATTGTTGCCATCTTTAGAGATAAAGTCTTCCAGTGGATTGGTTTTAGCATTAAAATCACCAAGGATCATTATGTTTCCTTTTGATAAAAATTGTATAATATCATTTTTTAATTCATCAAAAATTAATTCGTTTTCAAAATAAACAGATTTTTCTGGTGGAATGTACACACCACATACAAATACATCATGTTTGGCACTTACCATATCTTTTGATATTTTGCACCATAGAAATTTTTTTGAATTTTTAAGAATTGAAGTAAATTTTTCAAATTTGGTTCTGGTTAGTAGAGTGATACCATCCGATTTACGACATGAGTTACACCAAGTTTCAGTGAGGAAAATGAAATCTATATTATTAGTATGGTCAATGATGTCCTTGTTTTTAGTGTTCTTACCAAGGACAACATTTGAAGTACTGTACCATGGATGTTCCAGGTACTGAATGATAAGTTTGTAGACATTTATAAAAAAAAAACTATTAAGCAAGTTATCTACAGGGTGTATCAAAAAAAACTGAACAGATTTGAAATTGCTCTCAATTTCGCAAAACACCTATTTGTATCCGGATTTTTATATATATAGCTGCGTTGGGTACTTATAATGTAGAATAATGAAAAAAAATTCTCGAACTCAAATTTTGCGAACCAGGGGGGTGTGTCCTTTCCAACAAAATAAAAATGGCTCGCGCACAAAATTTAAAAACTATAATCATATTTTGAGTTAATAGATGGAAAATTTGTCGGGTTTTTAATTACTGTACAAAATTTCAGACAATTTGGTTTAGTTTAAGCCCCTTAACTATTCACGCAAAGTTACATTTTTCCCTAAAAATCAGCTATTTGCATGCTTAATTAATGCATTTGCCTAATTTGCATATGTCAGCAATATGCAAATTAGGTAAAGGCATTAATTTAGCATGCGAAAGGCTGACTTTTTAGAAAAAATGAATAGTTAAAGGACTTAACTAAACCAAATTCTCTGAAATTTTGTACAGTAATTAAAAACCCGACACATTTTCCATCTATTAACTCAAAATATGATTACAGCTTTTAAATTTTGTGCGCGAGCCATTTTTAGTTTGTTGGAAAAGATACACCCCCCTGGTTCACAAAATTTGAGTTCGAGAATTTTTTTTCATTATTCTACATTATAAGTACCCAAAGAAACTACATATATAAAAAACCGGATGCAAATAGGTGTTTTGCGAAATTGAGAGCAATTTCAAATCTGTTCAGTTTTTTTTGATACACCCTGTATAGAATGACCAGGCATTTTCTAATATACTAAATATTAGGTTATCAAAATTTCAATGTAATAATTAGAAGAAAAGGGGAAGTATATAGGAGATAATTAAGTTCATTATACTCAAGTGTTGCATATATAATTGTCTTACAACTATTAAATATTATTCTTATGATATATGATTTGTTATTAAATAACACACCTATTTTATAGGTCCTTGATTAGCTGTATCAGTTGTATTGGTATTTCTTGTTTTTTTTATCATTTCCAAGTCTTGCATCTCGATTCCCAAGGAGCGTTGTCAGTTTTGGGATCGTTTGTTGATGGTATGTCGAGTGATATCGATAATGGTTATAAGGACGTTTTTGGTTAGAACTTTGCTGAGGAAAACTTGCTGGTGGAGAGTGAGGAGGATGAAAAGGAGTAGACTGGGGGTGAGGATTAAAAGGGAAGAAGGGTCGGTTATATGGGATCTGAGAAGTAGGAAAATTATTTCTTGGTTTGTCTGGATTCTTAAAGTATGCACGCTTCAGGCTCTGAGCGAAACGCTTGACTCCAACATCATTGACATGTTTCTTGACTTTCAGGTGGTATTTGGAGTTGATGTTGGGGTGTCTGACAAAGGTGATGTTTTTCTTTGTAGATAATGATTTCTCCAAACTATTGTTTAGGATCATTCCCCTCTTGTCTAATTCATCACTTCTTTGGAGAATGGATGAAAAAATTATGTGGGATTCTGGGTGCTTAGTTTGGATAAATTCCACGGTGTCGTTTGCATTCTTTATGAGTGCCTCATTTGTATCTGAGTGTTCTAAGTCATTTGTTCCAGGGTGGATAATGAAGGATTTAGGTGAGGTATATGTAGTACTGTTTATTATTGATTTTGCCTGTACAAGGGTGGCACATCGGGTATAGCTTGTTTTGCTGTTGGGGCATAATAATGAAGGGTATAAATGTCGGCTATTACTATCGCAAATTAATATTGTATCAGCTTCATTCCTTGCGTTGTTTTGGTCGGATGGAACAGATTGCTGTTTTGCGGGGGATTTGTGTGTAAGTTTTTCGATGATGGATTCATCTGAGAGAGACAGGAATTTGTTTGAAGTGGGGATGTCAGCATCCGATGGAGTTTGATTCGATTGTTAAATCTTCATTAATTCGGCTTTCGATACTCTCGTTTAATGCTGCCAGTTTTGCCTATTAACATTGAGTTTTTCTCTTCAAGAGATTTATATTTATGATGCATTTTTTTAATTCCTCTTCCATTTCTGAGTGTCTTAGAGATAAGTCACCGCATAACTGTTGGTTTTTTGAGTACCCTGTCTTTAGGTTGGTAATCTCATTTTCCAAATTTTTAATTTGGATATCTTCGTCGAGTATAGTTGTGCTCAGTTCTGTGATGGTTTTGTTCGTATTTTGTTTAAACTCGATGAAATCTGCCTCAAGGGTTGCCAAATTGGTCTTAACGGTGTTAATCAGGGGTCTTTCTTTAGGTGAATGGTTTATGCTGCTATCCAAAGGAATAGGATGATCATGATCAGGTTGTTGAGAAGTCGCTCAGGTCTGTTGGTTGGTGGTTCTCTGAGAAAGTGTTTTGGCAGTAAAATTGTTAAGATTTTTTGCAGGGTTGCTTTTCATAAGGTCTGGATTATTGATCAGTTCCATTAATATGGGGAATTCTTCACTACCTCACCCTTTCATAAAGCGACCTTGTATTTGGATTCTTCCTTTGTTGACCATAACAGTGATACTGACTATATTTTTTTCGTTTTCTTGGGATCTCAGGGTGATTGTTACTTTGTCACATTTCGTGGGATCATTCGAGTTCTTTTCTTCTTCCCAGTGGGTGATTATTTTGCCGTCATTCGCGCCATTTTGCGCGTCATTTTGCCGTCATTAGTGGGTGATTATTTTGCTGTCATTAGCGCAGATGCATTGCTTTGATCCATATGGGCAGTCTTTCTTCGGTCGAAGAAAAAGCTACGAGATATGCATTTGAGTTGTAAATTGAGAAATCTAGTTGCTCGAGAGGTACACGTTTCATATTCGTGCCTTTAAAGCTGTCAACTTGAAAACGACCGATGTCAAATTTATCTTCTTCGACATTTGGGTCGATCGATGAAATCGCTTTAGCGTGTTCAGCCATATTTCTTTAAAATTCGCTGGTTTTCGTATAAAATATATTATTTCGTCAGACTTCGATCGAGGCAAAGCTTTCTTCTAACTTTTAACTAGTATATTTCAATAATACCTGGTCAATCTGTATCGATAAATTAGCAAATATTTATTCTATAAACGCAGACGCTACAACGCGCGTGTTTACAAATCCGCCATCTTGTTAAGAAACACGTTTTGACATGTGTAAGGATTTATACTAAATTTCCACTAAAAGTTTTACCACTCTAGTTTATATAACACAATTATTCAAGACTTACCCCGTTACGTTTGGGATATCTTTGACTTCGTCCGCATTATAAAGATCTGGAAATCCATCGCTTTTGTTAAAAAAAAAGAAAAAAAGTTTTATAGATAACGGTGCCGTTTGTAGTTCTATAATTTCAAAATGTGCCACGAATTTGTCATGTTGAAAAATTGGGACGTGCTTAACAATTTACTCACATAGTAAATTTAAAGGTGGAGGTCATGCTGGATTTTTCAATTTTAAAAATATTTAAATAAAATTATCGTGTTACCATCACAACTCGTTAAACACATCATGTTCGAAAAGTATAATTGTTTAAAGCGAGGGTTTCGGCATGCATGTATTTCTAGTTGAATTAATAAACTGGAACTCACGGAATTATAATATACACGGCTTACATGTAGAAAAAATAATAATAATTATATACATATATATATATATATATATATATATATATATATATATATATATATATATATATATATATATATATATATATATATATATATATATATATATACCGTTATACCGTATATAGACAAGTATATGTATATATGTATATATAGCGTCGATATAGTACCTCAAAGTTCGCGGGTTTAAAACCCAGCCGCGGCAGGCAATATCCTTCAGCTTGCGCGCAGTCTGGAAATTTTGAAATACTCATGATCACTCCAGAACATTTTCAACTTTTCTTATTACCGAACAATAACACAACCCATTACTTCGCGCCTTCTTCAGAATACTGAGATTAATATAATTACATATATAAATATATACATTACACCGTTTGTTACTCATGATGATAAAACGAGCTACCATGAGTCTGAACCAGCAACCAATAAAACGTAGAGATATGCATGTGGACGGATTTGAAAGCGAATTGCATGAAACGCGTAGTCAATGCAAACATTTGAATATGCATAATCATTCACTATCGCCTAAAGATATTCAACGTCAAGAAATAAGCATACAATAGCATGTATATGAGAACCATACAAATCTAGAGATTAGACATCAGAGTCAAGAATACATTCATTCTAATGAAAAGTTGTTTATTAATATTGTTAAGCACCAGCAGGCAAACAATAAAATGGATGTATAGTCATTACAATGGTCTCAATTGCCAACTGTGTGTTTCTAATAACAATAGAATTCTTATCAAGTACAGTTACCATTTATTAGCACACGTTGGAATCTGTTAGTTAAGTAGGATTTAAACCACTTAAGGGCTGTACCTGTTAATCCGAAACTGACCTCAAGACGACGTAGTAACACTTGATGATCTACAGTGCCAAATGCAGCACTCAAGTCTAAAAGTGCTACTGGTGTGCCTCTTCTTTTTTTGCTTTTTTTTTGTTGGCCCATAGAGCACATAATGTCATTATGTACTTTTAGTAAGGCTGTTTCCTTACTATGACCAACTCGATGTGTTGATTGTAGGATTGGGTATATATCTGAACATTTAATGTGTTCAAGTATCCGCGGTCACTTACAGCTCTTTCCGTCAATTTAGATATAAACTGGAGATTACTTATAGGTCTTAAATTTGATAGCGAGGCAGGTTGACCAGTTTTGTTGAGCCTTGGATCAACGGGGTGGATTTCAGAGCAGAGGGAAAATAACCTAGCGAGAGGGAGGAGTTGATCATGCAGTTAATGACAGATAGCAGTTCATTTAGACTCTTGATCCTGACCGGTACCACGAGTAATGCAGGCATAAGTTCTAGGGCACAACTCTTCTTCGCTGTTTTCTGAATAAGCTGAGACCATAGAAGTAATATATATAGAATGCGTACTTGATCACGAATCATGTCTCCACTTTTTGTCATGCGTGCTCTTATAAATCCGCCATGTTGAATTTGTCTAGGAGTGCCAAATACAAAATATAAACAAAGCTAAAACTACGTTTTCATCGTCAAAACGTTTGTCTTGTTGTCTAATTTGTAGTTTGCTGATAGATTTTGAGTTCTTTGAAGACACAAACTGTCAAAGCAATTGTGCAGTTACAAAAACGGTGAAAATAGTGCAGCCTTGTAAAAACAAAGTAGTTTCCACAGGGGACTGAGGAACTGACCTTGTTATTTAAAAAATATTTTTTTTGCAGCAGAAAAAAGGCAAAAATATCATTAAATAACTATTATATTATATTGGTTGAAGTTAAATGAAGTAATATAACTTGCACGTTACCGCACGCCAAATTACTGCGGGCGCGCACACTTACGCTAGATTGTTTACAAGCTAAATATAATGAAAGGGTCGAAACTTCCAAATTTAGAATTCGGACATCATTTTCGAAACATCATAATTCGCTTGAAATTCTACAGAAACACACCATATTATGCACACGACATAGAAAGGATATAGTCTCAATATTTAACGAAAGAAATCTGGGAAAATAGTAGTTAAACCTACGAATTAACGAATAAAATGCTGGTGTATATTTCGCTATTTTCGTATGATGTGCACCGCAACAACTAGTGACGGAAGTGACGAAAGAGTTGAATTGCGCATGACAGAAAGTGGTATTACGTGGTTTTACAAAAAATCCGGTAGGTTTTCCCATTGAATAGAATATTAGAATCATCACTCCATTTGTTTTTAACAAGCGAGTATACCCACGTTCTCGTACCGTTTATTCTTTTTTGGAATTTATTCAAATTTGGGAAAACCTCTGCCAAAATTTTCCCTAATTCAACTACATGCAGGTCGCAGTTTTCTTTTTCAGAGCAATTGTTATTGTATTCTTGAAGAATATTTTTTGAAGTGTCACAAATGATTGAATACTGTCTGCGTCTGTTCGGTAATTTATTCGAAGGTATGAAATGTTATTATATTTGAGAAACATGCTATATTAAAGTATATCCAATTATTAGTATATTTAGCTAGTATGTATTTAGACTAAGCAAAAAAATACGTTTTTATACTGGTTTAAATTAATATTATAGTGTTCAGTTTTTTTCAAACGTCTTACCAATTTGAAACAATAACATGTTTTTCTCTGTTGTACAACTTCGGTTTTTTATTAGATTTATTGTTTATTTCTATATGGGACGCGTGTCGTTTAAGAATAGATCTGTCCATTCTACAATATAAATATTTAAATTTCCCTCCACACCTGCTGTTTTATTTTTAAAAAACAAAATATAATTAGCAACGGCATTTAAGTGGAATCACTCCTGTACGTCACTTCCGTCACTAGTTGTTGCGGTGCACATGCAACAATGCAATATTGGAAGTTTCTTCCCTTTCTCAATTTTCTTTCGTTCCTCGCTCGGGTGCACATCGTTTCCCGAAGCAAACTTCGTTTGCGATTCGGGCAATGCAAGCCTGCAGTGTAGTCGGTTGCGCGTTTATACACGAGTCCTAAAACAAAACTTTTCGAATATGAAAATATTTAAAATATATGTGTGTCGTTTTTATATCTTGAATTAAGTGGAATTAATTGATGGATGAATTCAATTAATTGCAAAAGATGATATTTAGATTTTAGATAACAATTAAGGGAAGTCACTCGATTGTTTATTCAAAGTAAAACAAAACACAATCGCTCCTCTGCCCCCTGTCACAGATGAAGTACATACCAGATGTGTAACTTAATAGGATTTCGTGTCCTCAAATTTCGCTAGATGTACACGTCATGCTCACGCCATGACACTTGATAGGAAGATGGCGTCCTGGAAAACATGAACTTTTGCATTTTATTGCGGCCTTGTTCGATCGAAATTTATGAATTAAACAATCAAGAGCATCATTTGTTGAATGTTTAAAGTTGTTAAAAGCAAATAAAGTTGTAGAAAAGGTGTCGAAAACATTTTTGAAGGCAATGACGTACTACCAAATGACGAATAATCACGCGAGCGACACCTGCTAGAAAGATGGCGACCATGGGACAACTTTTTTACTGAAGTTACACATCTGTCCTTACTAGCTTAATCTATGCCCCTGTGTAGTTTCGCGTAAATATAATTTACTCATAAAACATTTTTGCATGCTCTGAACGCCACACTTCACTGTTTTGCTAATATTTTATAAGATTACAAAATAATAGTTCTTTCTTCGATGTTGGGTTTTTTCATATTTCTTCAATGTAAACAAGTGTTTCACACGTTCTTGAAACAAAAATATTTAGTTGTCGATAAACTGTAAATTGTCTAAAAAATCGTTGAAAACTATGGTTTCTAAAGCGTTGCCTCAAGCTCAAGCAACGTAGAAAAATATGAAAAGTAATTCTGTAAGTTTAAAAAGATTATTGAACTTTATTTATATTATAAAAGAGTTGAAGTATTTGTAGAACGTACCTATTGAGTTTGAGTTTGTCTTGATCTTTCGGGTTTTGTTTTGCGGCTTGCACAACAACGTTGAAAATTTATTTTTAAGCCACGATTTCTATACATTCTGTTCAGAACTGTTCCTTTTCGTAAAAAAAGCCCACTAGAATGGGTTTTTCGACAGTTTTTCTTCTGTGTAAAACTTCTTTTCCATTTTAAGTCTCGATATAAAATTTTTTGCAAACTTTTCAGTTGAAAAAACAATTCGCACTCCCTGCAACCGCGCGAAATTCCCCACCTCAGGAGTCTGGGACCAACCAAACTGCCCTTATAAATCCGCCATATTGTGGAGACAAATTTTTAATGAGAAAAGATAGGAGCGCGCATTCTATGTCTATTATTTCTATGGCTGGGACACCATGTCAGTTGAAAGAACCTCGAATTTCTCCAGGCTTCGATCAAAACCAAATTAAGGGTCATTTATTAGTCGAGAACGATTACGTTGATCAATAACTACAGCGTGAAGCTCTTCACGAATATTGATGAACTTTTTATAGAAAAACTGGCCAATGTCGTTCGCAAGTGATGTATCGTGAGAGTAATCAGGGAAGCACACTGCATCCTTCGGGTAGAGGAGGACATTTGTTGCTCTAAACAGTCAATTTTGATCATTTCCATTTTCTTTGGTGTTTTGCTGTAATGTACTCAGGTGAATAAGATGCTTGTGATGTTACTCTGAGTGTATATCCACACCGGGCAGGCTTGAAAGTTATGCCTGGCCACGGTGGGAATCGAACCTACGACCTGGGAATCGAACCTACGACCTGAGTACATTACACCAAAACAGCAAATATCATATTATTAGATTATACTGATATCGAAGGAACTAGACTCAGTACCGATATATTACACGCTCGAACCGACCTGACCTCGTAGCTCAGTTGGCAGAGCATTGGGCTAGTATTCCAAAGGTCGTAGGTTCGATTCCCACCGCGACCAGGCATAATTTGCAAGCCTGCCCGGTGTGGATATACACTCAGAGTAACAGCACAATCATCTTAATCACCTGAGTACATTACACCAAAACAGCAAATATCATGATTATTAGATTATACTGATATCGAAGGAACTAGACTCAGTTCCGATATATTACATGCTCGAACCGACCGAACCGCGTATAGCTCAGTTTGCAGAGTATTGGGCTAGTATTCCAATGGTCATAGGTTCGATTCCCATCGTGCCCAGGCATGATTTTCAAGCCTGCCCGGTTTGGATATACACTCAGAGTAACATCACAAGCAACCATTCCATTTTCGTTGATAAACTGTGCGTAGAACTCTTTACGCGCCTTATTGCTGATGTACGTAACATGATTTTTCAGCCTTTTGAACAATAGTAAGTCATATTCTGCTTTGCTTTTTATCCAAATCCGTTCTGCTTTGCGTCGTTTTCGCTTCGCTGCTGCAATGTCATGATTATACCAAGGGACCTGAGATCTAGCTTTCACAGTTTTGGTCGTATGGTTGTGCGGCAGGTAGTATTTTATAATCGTATGGTTTTATGGAGTTTTTGTGTTGAATTATTCGTGTTTCAATTTTCTTCGAGGTTTGACCTATGTATCGTTGTGGATAGTCTCTGCAAGGTATCATGTTATAGCATTTTCTGTTTCTTTTGTTGTTGTTGTTGTTGTTGTTTTTGTTGTTGTTGCTGTTGTTTTTGTTGTTGTTGCTGTTGTTGTTGTTGTTGTTGTTGTTGTTGTTGTTGTCGTTGTCGTTGTCGTTGTCGTTGTCGTTGTCGTTGTCGTTGTTTTTGTTGTTGTTGTTGTTGTTGTTGTTGTTGTTG
>CACRXK020008644.1:0-20434 GCA_902702795.2 Paramuricea clavata | reverse complement strand
ATTGTTGGAGTACACTGGCGTTGGTCTCCCTCGATGAGCTACAAATAATTTGAAGCTCTTCAGAAATTCTTCTGTTTTAAGACATTTGACAAGCTCCAGGTGCACTCCTCTCGTCAGACCGCATGCGAAAAGAGCTAAGTACGCTTTTCCTTGCTTCTTGCTGGACCGATAGCGAATAGAACCCGCGAAATCAATCCCTACTACGGAGTAAGGGTTGTCCCCTGTTGTTCTGGTCGTTGGAAGCGCACAAGGTGATGGATCTGCATACGGTTTGGCAAGGTTTCGCCTACATCCCCAACAGTCCTTTCGGACCCGTTTCACCAGGCTACGCAATCCGGGGATTCAGTAACGCTGTCGTACTTTGGTCATCGTAAGGGATGTTCCCCCATGCAAAGTAGCAATGTGTGGTAAAGGGTGTCCCCTGTTGTTCTGGTCGTTGGAAGCGCACCAGGAGGTGGATCTACATACAGTTTTGGCAAGGTTTCGCCTACATCCCCAACAGTTCCTTCGGACCCGTTTCACCAGGTTACGCAATCTGGGGATCCAGTAACGCTGTCGTACTTTGGTCATCGTAAGGGATGTTCCCCCATGCAAAGTAGCAATGTGTTCGCGCTCAACTAACTTCTTCGAAAACAGTTCGCTGTTAGGAAAGTACAGAGGGTAATGTCCAACAATGCGGCCCGGCACTCTAACAGCCCGTTCTCGTTCTCTTGGAGGTTAAGACCTTGGCTTCTTTCGCGTTCTGCTGATGTCACCGACTTCAGAACCTTTTCCACCCACCACATCTCTTCTTTGAGGCACTCTTCATATCGAAGTGGGCCTTGTTTTCTTTCTGCGGGCTTGCTCCTGATATTATGAACGAATCTCTTCACCCAGGCGCGAATTCTCAAAGTTTTCTGTCAGCTGTATTTCTCTAGGAGACGTGTGTGACAGTCTTGTTCAGGTTCTGCAACTGCGAGCACTTCTCGTGTTTCTTTGGCTTCTGCTAGCGATTCTGGAGATGTCTGAACAAGTATCTCTGCTGGCCACTTTGCTTCGTCGCCGAGCCACGCCGGTCCGTGTAACCACAATTGTGTCAGCTGTCCTCCTCTGCTGCCCAGATCGGCGGGGTTCTCTTCTGTAGGAACGTGGTGCCACTTAATATCAGAATGAGCTTGTATTTTTGCCACACGATTGGCAGCAAATTGGCAGTACTCTCCGGCACCCTCTATCCGGTAGAGGGCGACTGTACTGTCAAGCCAACAATGCTGTTGCGTAACTTTCTTTTTACCTTGCCTTGGTAACGTTGGTGATGAGATTGGCTGCCATATGGCCAGCTACTAGTTCCAAACGTGGTATGATGAGACCCCTCTTGGCTAGACGTGACTTGGCTGCCACCAACATCTGGGTGTCGCCGGAATCTTGTTTGGTCAGTGCGCTATACTGAGGCGCAGACCCCCTGCTTGCTCGCATCACCGAAACCGTGAAGATGGATGTCCGTAGCTATTGGCCTTGGAACTGTCACCACTGCAGGAAGTGCCTGTTCCCACAATGACGCCGGTTTCTGAGTGTCCCGTTGAGCTCAAAATCCCAGGAAAGCTTCGCGTCACATATATCCCGATACATGATCTTCCCCTGCAGTGTTATTGGCGACGCTATTCCTAAATGATCGTAAATCTTCGCCAGCTGTCTCAGCGTTTCCCGCTACGTAGGTTCCTTACTTGCGTTGTTGGCCATCTGAACACTTAGAGTGTCATCCCGTTTGTTCCAAGGCAACCCGAGAATCTTGGACTCATGAGGTGCTACACCTAAGTTCATCTTCGCTGCAGTTTGCCCCTTGTGATCAATGTTCGAGTCCGATTTATATATCTTCAATAGCGCTTTCATTTGATGCCCACTTGTAAAGTTTAAATGTCGCATCTTCGAGGATGGCGGTGGCTGCTTCCTTCCATTCCGCAAGGATTTGCTTCCGAGTAGAGACATCTGTCACTTTGTCAGATTCGTTTGCCTTGTGGGTACCGTCACAATACGCACATCCTCGTTGCTTTCCAGTAAATCCCTTGGAATGCATGAGTTTCCTCGATTTCATATCTCTTCTTCCTAGTTGCGGATCATCCTCTTTATACTCACTACACCGATTTCGTCGTGTACATGACCGGTACAGCCTCTGATAATTTTGCGAAGTCCCAGGATTCCCAGTCTGGGTCTCACCACGGATATCCGAGAGTTTATCCAAGGTCACTGCGACATATCCGTTGACAGTTTCTAATTTCTTCAAGGGCATGAACGGCGTGAGTTAATCTATCACTGAAAGTCTGAAATCATGTATTTTCTTTGGATTACAGCTAGTTATGGTCCGTAAGTCCATAAATCACCTTTAGATGCGCTTTCTCGACTTCTGAATCCTTGCCATATTGATCAGCAAGGATTGATTTGGCTCTATTATATATTATAGCCCTTCGGGGTAAGTGGCAACCCTTCGATTGTTGGTTTCACTTTAGGGTCAAGGTATCCAGATAGGTAAGCCAATTTGTTCACCGACGCCATAGTTTCCGAAAACTGATTCCAAAAGCGTGGCCAGTCGAGCGGAGAACCATTAAACATTTCAATTTTAGGGAGTTTGCCTGAATAGTTCCTGTCTCAGATTTCGCATTCTCCCCATTCCCCTTTCCGAAGTTGAAAAGAAGACTGGTGCCGAATTCGTCCCCTACGGAGTTATGGGGCTGAATTTGGGACGCTGGAAAAAATTACATATTTTAATTAGTTGTTTATAGTAAAAAAATATGGACTTATTGGAGTCAAATTCGGACGATTTAGTACTTGAAGAAGGGGACATACCTGGTGCAAAACTTCAAAAACCGGTGGAACAATGTACAGTTGCGGTTTTGAGGGGGTGGTTGTCATGTCGTGGCGCAAAAGTCACGGGGAAGCGAGAGGATTTAGTGAAAAGGTTTGTTCAATTTTAAACATTTTATATAATATACTCAATTCAATTGTAGTTTCAAGTTTTCTTTGATCGGCGTGACAAGTTTTATTTGTTTGCACGAGTGAGAAGCCTTGTTCAAAAGCAATAATCAGGCAAAATAGGAGGTTTTTTGCTTTCAAATAAATGTAAAATTGTACAAGAATTGCTTTTTATAAGAGACTATTTTGAAGCTATATGACAGGTGACTTAAATTCTCTGAAGCTGTTTGGACTTCAACTTTTCATAAGCTTTATATAAATCCTGTTTTTTTTTTCAAAAACAGGGTCAATGATTACATTAAAAATGGACTGGACAAAAAGGTAGTGGATCCAGATGGTGGTGTAAATTTGGCAAAGAAAAGACTAGAGTTTGGCTTTGCTGAAGAATTACACCCTGAAGTGAATGAAAATTTCCCTTCCACAGTTCCACTGGGTTTGAGTGTGGAACAACCAATCTCCCAAGGGCATCTAACCGCAACATTTGGAAGTACTTGATAGAAGATGTCGAACTAAAAAAGCAGTTGTCCACAGAAAAGCCTATTGTTAAGGGATAGAATTTTTACACTAAAATCTGACCATGTGCTACAGATTTTCTCAAAAAAGAACACAACAAACATTATGTTTTAAGCAAAGTAAATCCATCAATGAAAAAGGGAAAAGTCTACACAGTAAAGATTATTCTTTGTTCAAATGGCAATATTTCCAATGCATTTTGTTGCTGTCCAGCTAGGGTTGATGGTCGCTGTAATCACCTTGCTGCAACTTTGTTCTCATTAGAAGACAAATCCAGTATGGATAGTGGTATGGTAGCTGATAAGACAATTAGCAAAACACCAGAAAACATATATACCTTGCACATCAAAGCCTTGCACATGGAATGTTCCTGCAGGAAAACGCAAGCTAGTACCACAATCAATGCAGTCTGTGAAATTTCAGAAACATGAGTATGGCAAGGTAACCAAACATTTTGCAAAGGAATATTGCGATGTTCGAGCACCCCACCAAAGAAGTACTGCAAGTTGTGACCTGAACGTTTTTTATAACAAAGTGAAAGAGGTTGAAGAAAAAACTGGTAAGATGATGGGTTTAAGTTTAATATTACAACATGATCTTCCACAAGGTACTAATAATTCTGCTGATGCAACTGAGCCACAGGATGTTTTAGAAAACCTGAACCCTGATGAATATCTGTGGAAATTAACTTCACCAGACAAGTCAAATCCAATGTCACTGAATGAGATTTCTGCTAAGGCTGAGCGAGTCAAAAAACGCTTGTTTGATTCAGTAAACAATTGTGAGAAAATTGAGAGTAAAACCAGGGACCAACATAATTCCATGCTATGGTATAATGTGCGTAAGTCAAGAATAACAGCATCACAGGGAAAAAGATATCTTTTAAAAGAAAACACAAGCCCAACAAAGGCAATATCTGAAATACTTATGTACAAACCCAGGGTACAAACATGTCACATGAAGGAGGGGATTGAGATGGAACCAACGATTATCGAGCGGTTTAGTCAGGAAACACTGTGAGAAAGTGTGGGTTCTTTATATCTGAAAGTCACCCCTACCTAGGTGCCAGCCCTGATGGAATCACAGAAAAAGCAAATTTGATTGAAGTGAAATATGTAACTTCTAAAGAAGGTGAATGAATGGAGGTCACCCTATGTAGATTAGGGATCTATAAGAAGAATGGAACCAACATTGAAATAAACAATAAACATAAGTACTATCATCAAATTCAGCAACAACTTTTTTGTAGTAATTACATGGCTTGTCATTTTGTTGGGGCAAATGGTATCTGGCTGCACTCAGAACTAGTTGAATTTAATCATACTTTTTGGAACAATGTGGTAACACAACTTGAGACATTCTATTTCACTAATATTTTCCCAGAGTTAGTGTACCCCAGGGTACTTTATAATGAACCACGCTGGAATAAGGTCATACCTTTTCCAACTGAGCAAATAAAAATTGCAAACATGGTATGTGTGCCAAGATCTTACATAAATCCTGCAAAGAACATGGAAAGATCTTGCAAGATCTTTAAAAATTCCTGCAAGATCTTGCCATGATTCTGAAAGATCTTGCCATGATCCTGAAAGATCATACCAAAAACCCTCAAAGCATTTCAGAAAATCTTGTCAAGATTTTGGCTCGGCAAGATCTTGCTAATATCTTGCCAAGATCAATGTCTTGCCAAGATCTTCAACCTGGGTCAGTATGTACAATTTGCATACTTTTGCAAATTTTAACAAAAACCTTCATCAGCTTTTGTTTACACTTTTGAAAGATGCTGTCTTTTCATTTTAAGGATATTTGGCTTTGAAATAATGCACTCTCATTAGAATGACAATGCAATGAAAATAGTACATCTCAGTCTCAAAAGTGTAAATATAAACATCAAAATGGGTAATTTGCATACCAAGCTGAGGAGATCTATATATTATGCATATTACTCCTAAGAGACTGGTTAACCACAAAATGTCATTTTATTCCCTTTTATGTAATCATTGGAGGCCAAAAAAAAGTTTGACATGCATGCAATAACTATCCATGCATCAGACGCAATACTGAAAGTAGTAATAGGTATGACTCGATCAAAATAATGCCAATTCTTCAAGCGTTCTTTTTACGTTCAACATGTATTCGCAAACTGGCCACTTTCTTGTTATGTTCAGTTTCTTTCTTTGTAAATTGGCACTTGTCACTTAAGAAGTAAGGCATGACTAAACTGGCACCATGAGCAGCCAGCTGGTCCTGGATTAAGAACCCCTTGTCTGCCATTACTAGATTTCCTTTTTGCATATGACTCAAAAATCCTGACTTCTCAACAATATCTGGATCACTTATCGATCCGCAGTACAGTTCACTAGCAAATGATACAACACCATTTGGAGTTATCCCGACAAGTGCTTTCATTGTTGTGTGAGCCTTAATAACTTGAATAACACACAGACTGCTTGTCAAGACTTGATGGGGATTCCATTCTGATCTCTGTGCAGTCTATAATGGAAACTACAATCTAATCTGTGCAGTCTATAATGGAAACTACATCCGTATTCTACGAATGCAATCAACATTGAATGGTGGGGGGAAAGGGGGAGGTTTTCTAAATTTACGATAATATTACGACATTTTGACAAGTAATTCGAAGTGTTGCAGATGTTTTGTCCAGGATTGTCTGAAATGAGTCGAAATTAAATTCTTTTATATTTCGCTCTTTAAACATGTCCTTGCCATGTATTTCGTTTATGCGCATTGCTTACGACCTACTTATCATCTATATGTTATACATTAAGTCTATACATAAACGAATGCGTGTGATATCCAGTAGAACACCAAGGGACAATAAATTCAATATAGTTACGTTTCTGGTATATTCACTGCATATACTTAGAATATTAAGTGACAACTATATAAATGTGAATTATGCATTTTGAAACGAGTTTTCCAGGTGTGGTAAATCAATGCTCAATTTTTCAGTGTCACAATTAACGGTGTACCACATCCAATGCACTAAGAATGTGATAATATTCCCAGTTATGGGGGTAATACAAACCAATGAAATGGACTTGACGTGTGTTGCTTAGTATTCCAACCTACTTCAGGCAATATTTAGCGCGATAATTTTAAAATATTCCACGGTGTACCATTTTAACCCTACAAAAGGTTATATATATATATATATATATATATATATATATATATATATATATATATATATATATATATATATATATATATATATATATATATATATATATATATATATATATATATATATATATATATATATAAAGACATAAACAACAAATTTCAATCTTAAAATTTTATTTCATCGCTACACAGTGTTTCACGTACAGCGTACGATCATCAGGCGATTGATGTTAATTATCTCGCAATAAATTACAACGGTTTACGCTGACGCGCTTAGATTGCTGACGCAAGCATTTAAGGTTACAGGACACCCTTTTTGGCGTTTTGCGGAAAATCGCTACTGCGCGCTCAATATCAGTCCGATTTTCATCAAATTTTCACCAAATGTTCTCCAGTGCATGCAAAATATGGTAAAGTTGTAAAATTAACAAGCAATAAAATAATGTAAGAATTATTCAGGAAAATCTTAAATCGCGGTACCTTTACGCTTTTGAGTTGTGCTCCTGCTGGTTTTAAGTTATATTTATGAAAATATCATTTTTATACAGTACAATAGTTGTTCTAAAAAATTGTGTCCGGAAATTTTTGTTTATTTCGTCATTCCGCTGATATGGCGATTTCTTTGACGACTGCAATATATTTCTGAATTGTTTGAGTGAATTGCTCTTTATTTTTAAAATATCCAAAATTAAAAAAAAGCCGAACACAATTTTGAAACTGACGTATTTAGCTATGTCCTGTGAAAATTTGAGAAAAATTGGTTAAAATCCGCAGGAGCACAACTCGTTTGAAAATCAGTAATTACCGTAAAATGTTTCGTGAGAAAATTGAATTTGAATATTACATTTTCAATGTTTTTCTTATAGCAGCGAAATGTATTTTATTAAATAACTCTGCGAGTTTTCAACATTTTTCGTTCAAACTTGGTCAGATAGTAGAACTAGTCTAATGCTTTCATTGAAACGAATAAAAAAGTTTTAGGCAAAATTAACACTCAAAGGTGTTCTGTAACCTTAAACGATTGTGTTTACTTGCGCGCGCGCGTTTGAAATTAGAAGCTTTATAACTGTTCCTATGCCTACACTTGCTAAACAATTCAGATCTTATATTCAATGTATTAATTTTGTCCGATAACATAATCATTAATACATTGAATATAAGATCTGAATTGTTTAGCAAGTGTAGGCATAGGAACAGTTATAAAGCTTCTAATTTCAAACGCGCGCGCGCAAGTAAACACAATCGTTTAAATGCTTGCGTCAGCAATCTAAGCGCGTCAGCGTAAACCGTTGTAATTTATTGCGAGATAATTAACATCAATTGCCTGATGATCGTACGCTGTACGTGAAACACTACATTGAATATAAGATCTGAATTGTTTAGCAAGTGTAGGCATAGGAACAGTTATAAAGCTTCTAATTTCAAACGCGCGCGCGCAAGTAAACACAATCGTTTAAATGCTTGCGTCAGCAATCTAAGCGCGTCAGCGTAAACCGTTGTAATTTATTGCGAGATAATTAACATCAATCGCCTGATGATCGTACGCTGTGCAACGCTACGCTTCGATAGCTTGTATAGAATGCGATTAAGATTTATATGCGACGACTTTCGCGCATTTAATATACGTCGGAGAGCAAATCAATGTACTTAGTAGTGTATATACCAACTATTTTGCACTAAGACTATTCTAAAATACGTTAATTCATATTTATTTGTGTTGTTAGACAGACAAACGCTTATAGTTGTTGACTGGAAATATATTGCGTGACCGCCGCGCTAAATGACTAATCCTATATATATGTACCATGGTACACCGTAAATGCGCATGCGCTATTATACGCCAATAACAAAATCGGATTAGTCATTTAGCGCGGCGGTCACGCAATATATTTCCAGTCAACAACTATAAGCGTTTGTCTGTCTAACAACACAAATAAATATGAATTAACGTATTTTAGAATAGTCTTAGTGCAAAATAGTTGGTATATACACTACTAAGTACATTGACTTGCTCTCCGACGTATATTAAATGCGCGAAAGTCGTCGCATATGAATCTTAATCGCATTCTATACAAGCTATCGAAGCGTAGCGTTGCATGTGGGTGCTATATTACCTTGTCGACCATGTGGTATCTGCTTCTTGAAGCCTTATACATTCTAGTGAACCATATTTACTATGGAAAGAGAAAATCCTGCGTAAAACTCGATTTTTAATGCGCAATGCCTTGGTTATCGAATTTGAAAGATACAGACAATCCTGGACAAAACCATCTGCGACACTCTATTCAGTAAAACATTCCTTTGTGGCTTTTTTTACCTTTTAGACCGGAATAATTTACTCGTTTGCCCCCCCCCCCCTCCGCCCCCCCTCCTCCAAACAATGTTGGACGTTTTATCCGTATTCTACGATTGCAATCACCTGCCAAGAAGATGCATATATTCCTCTGGCAAATAGGCACCGTCATCCCTATTCAAAGCATGATGACTCATATTTATATGCCACGCTTCTAGGCAAAGTCTTTGACCATATATAGCGATGGTCAAAGACTTTGCCTTGAAGCGTGGCATATAAATATGAGTCATCATGCTTTGAATAGGGATGACGGTGCCTATTTGCCAGAGGAATGTATGCATCTTCTTGGCAGGTGACGTCATCCCTTGGGTATTTAAGAAGCCACGATCACAGTTTAGATCACCCCTGATGAAGACACTAGACTGGAGTGTCGAAACGTTGGGTCTTGATTACAATTCGAATGCGCTTTGTAATCATTTATTTAAACCAGAGTAGCGAGCGAAACATGATTGATATACCTGGTTGCAGTGAACGAACAAACTTTATAACTGTCATTGAGATTGAGTTCAGACAAAATTGTGTTATCTGTAAATAAGACTACTTGATCCTTTGGCAGTGCGGTCAAAGAATTATCCTTGATTGTTTTGGATCTCGACGGCAAATTATATTTAATAATTTCACGGCGTCGTTTCACAGGTTTGGCCCAGGGAAAAATAGTTGGTAGTTGAGTTCGGCATACCCTTTCTCCTTTGGGAAAATTCTTGCCACATATCTTAGTACTACCGGTAACTGAAAACTCTTTGAGATTATTGCTTCTTATTAGTCTCTTGTACACAGAAAATACTTTAGGGTCTCGTGGAAGAGAGTGAAACTTCAGTTCTGGAGAATTTCGCCAGCTATTGGCACAATTTGGCACACTACAGCTGAATTTTCCCATATAAACTATTTTTGTTTGTAATTATTTTTTTCCGCGTCCCAAATTCAGCCCCATAATTCCATAGGGGATGAATTCGGCGCCAGTCCTTTTTTGAACTTCGGAAAGGAGAATTTTTGTCATATTTTTTCGCTTGTACAGATTGTGAATCTATTTTCATCTGCTGTAATTTTACTTCATATTGACACCTTTCTTCCTTTTCGGCGACTTCTTTTTCTCGCGTTTTTTTTCTCCCAACCGAGCGACTTCGACGTCGGCAGACTCGAGCTCTTCGTCGACTGTAGAACTCCATTTCGCAATCTCTTCGAGTTCGACTTTTTCGGCTCCGATTTTAACCGCTTCAACAGCGCGTTTGTGTAGTTCAGCTTCACTTGATATCGTTTGAGGGCCGTAAGATGACGTTCGATAGCTTCTTTGTTATTTTTGTCCAAGATTTTACCAGTTTTAGTCACGGCGAGCTTTAACTGGGTCAATTTCACATCGAGATTAGCCGGTTCAGTCATGGTAGAATATACGCGTAAATCCAAATTAATTCGCTTAATTTTCGTCCGTGGTGCCAGGTAACGTAAATATCCCGCATCCCAGGGATGAACCACGCACAAATATTGGTTTTCCACACTTTATACTATTACTAAGTCTCACTAGAATGTTCGTATTCGCACGGTTCGCTCTCTCTTTGTTTACACACACTTCACTAATCTATATCATGTCTCGTATATGGGCATAATTTCCCTATATGGTCCTTGTTTTGACCTAACTAAATGTTCTGGCTAAATATCTATATAATTTTAATGTTAACGTGTCCCAGTTCCCGACAGAACCATGTAAAGCAAGCTTTCGCGGATCACGCCCGTGATTTAGATTAAACTGATATTAGGAGGGCAAGATCGATCATCCAATTATTTCATTGTTCGAAGCAACGTACTTAATATTTAATCTTTATATTTAATCTTAATATTTAATCTATAATATTTAACCCAGAATATTTAATCGAGGCTTCTATGATTAATATACTATTGAATGTAAAATGGCCATTTTATACCACCAAGCACTTATCCAAAAATCAAATGCTAAAATAGAGGCGAGTTTGGGCCAAAATGTTTAGATTCTTGTTTATATCAGGTAAGCAGTCCCGTCTTAATCTTAACCAAGAATTTTTAAATAAATGTTGTGTATAACACAGTTTCTGAAGGTGTTCGAAAATAATGCTGGCATCAGCACTTTTATTTTTCAAGACGCTGTAACTCGGAGGAATTAATCCTATCGATTCAAAATAATATGAGAAATGGTTTCAGTGCGAATGCTTCATCTCCAACCAGAAGATATGGTATACTGCCTCTTTTTCAAGTGGAAGGCATGCAGGTTTTGGGATTTCCATCTTGTCACCTTCAATATATGTCAAGAATTACTTGTCCCACATACCTCCATCTGAAATTCTCCCATTATTACCCACATAGACATTCATGCATCATCAGATCCTGCAATGGCCATGAGGACAATAGAATGTGTGTCAGTGTGTGTGTTTGTGGTTGAAATATAGTGAGAGCCAGACCCAGTTCGTGGTTGCATAACCAAATGCTTTTCCATCAATGGCTGCATGCCGTTTCGAAACTGCCATCTGTTAACAAACTTAGTTGCAATCTCTTTCCATTTCCAACACTACTCTCGGTGTTGAAAGATACTTTTTTCACTTTTTTAATATACCGCTTGGCATACTTCACGAACAATGTACGAAATAGTTGATTTTATTACCAATACGGAATTGAAAGTGAAGTGATTATGATTGATTCACCAGCAGTACTTATGCCAGCCTTGTATTTGCTTTTTTGCTATTCGGGTTCTACATCCATAGGAATTTCTATGAACTGTTTGTAAGTCATTCGCATCATTTCCTTGTAGGCTTGTAGTCCCTGTATCTTCCATACGCAACTCTCTTACGATGTTTTTAAAATTATCTTTTTCCGGTCTTCGCTTAATCCATTTCTCTTGTTTTCCGTGTTTCCGAGTCGTTTCGTCTTCATCAAGAAGAGATAATAAGCATGATGCTGCATGACAGCTTTACGCTTTGTTTCAGATGGCATATCACAAGCTTTTTACATATTTGAAATTTTTAATTATTAATTCAATGGCTTTAAATGGCGGTCATGTTTCGATTGCATTTTGCAACTTTGCGAAATTACAGAATTACCCGCACACGGGCCAAACACCTTGCAAATCGTTGCGATAACTTGCGCATCGTTCGATAAGTTGCATCGTAAGTCATGGCAAGCAGGTGCAAGTTCACTTGCGATGACTTGTGTTCTCGTTTGATCAGGCCTTTTAACACATTGCTCCCCCGCGGGTTCTATGCCATAAAAAATACGACTAGTATCTAACTCGAAAACCATATCGTTAATTTAGACGCTATGGCATTCCTATAACTAAAATGTGTTTACAATAATGAATGTATTCGATTGAACGAACACTTTACTATACTTACGTTGGGTATAGAACTCTGGTGTAGGATCTTTCATTCCTTCACATAGACTTCTTTCTACGATAGCCATGAGCAAATATTTCCCTGGATCAACTATCAAGGCGATAGCTTCGTAGCTACCATTACCGTGGTCAAATACGGTGGCAGCGACTGTCGCAGGTCCAATAAGTATAACCTTGGCACAAAACATAGAAATACAGAATTATTATTCAGTGTTTTTAATATAACATAGAAATACAGAATAATTATTCAGTGTTCTTAAACATAAATTTTAGACTGTTAGGATATTAAAAGGTTGATTACGTAATCAACCGTTGTGAATCATTTGTTTCGATTACTTGGGGAGCTTCAGACTAAGCTGGTTTGTAGCCTCAGCTCAACTTTCGAGCAGCCCTAACTTATATAGCAATTATGTCTATTATTTGATATGGAACACTTCTGGAATGAAAAACAAAGAAAATAAAGCCAGCTAAAGGATTATTTTTGTCAGTGCGCAATTTTCATTAAAATTCAAAATATTTCCACATTGTGAGAATGGCAGACTTGGCATTCCAGGTTGGCCAATTGGCAGGTGTGTTTAGCCATGGGGGACCTTGACGCCACATGGTCGATACGGATAGGTCACTAGCTTGCATACCCCTTTTCAGCTGTTGAACAATAACGTCAAGAGGTGGTTTTCGTTGCAGACTGGATTTCTTTCACACGGTTTGAAACAAATCGCTTCAGGTCACGATTGGATGATAGCCAATGGAGTACTATCTGGCTGTCTGACCAGAAATAAACGGCGGATGGTTGGATATTCGGTTGAAGATACGAATACAATCTTGCGCCAATCACGGCTGCCATCAACTCGAGCTGAGGTAAAGTGAGTGTCTTGACAGGGGCAACTCTGGATTTGGCCATCACCAGGGAAGTGTTGGTTCCATTAGAGACATACGCCACTGCGCCGTAGGCCTTGATGCTCGCATCAACAAATATGTGGAGGGTTGTGTTGGAAGGCCAAGTTGATGAAGATGGGAAATATCGGCGTGGGAAATGAGTTTGAGTTGCAGTTTCCAAATCCTTGGAGAGTGTTAACCATTTCTTTTGGATTTCGGGTGGCAGAGGCTCGTCCCAGCTAAAGTTGTTCTTCTATAATTCTTGTCAAAGGATCTTAGCACGAATGGTTACTGGAGTGAGTAAGCCAAGTGGGTCGTAGATCTTTGAAGATTCCCGGAGAATTTCTCTTTTGGTGATGTTACTGGTGGTGGTGTTGACTGTTTGGCTTTGTTGAAACATGAGCATATCGTTGTTGGGATTCCATCGGAGACCGAGTACTTTCGTAACTGGATCCTTGTCTTGAAGACCTTGATCTGAAGCTGATTCACGAAGCTTTGAACAATTCGAATTATCTCAGGTTGAAGCCGACCGGTGACATTATGGATCTTGTCGTTTGAAGGAAAGCTGATGTTTCGTCTTCATTGTCCGTGCCAGAGCCTAGGTTGTCAACATAAATATCATTCTTCATATTCTCTGCAACTGGATGGTCAATGCTGTCGAGGTGCTTTCGGATGGTTGCATTTAGGATAAAGGGTGAGCATGAAGCGCCAAATAAGACAGACTTAAAGCGATAGACTTCGAATTGGCTTTCAGGGTCTTCTGGGTCAGATAGCCAGAAAAATCGCATGGCATCTCGATCTTCTTCATCTAAACCGATATGGAGGAATGCCTTCTCTATGTCTGCAGTCACAGCGTACTTGTAGCGGCGGAATCGAAGGAGAATTGCTGTTAGGTCGTTTAAGAGGGTTGGACCGGTTGTAAGGCAGTTATTGAGACTTGGTTGACGATTATTCGGTTTTCAACTGCAATCGAAAACAACACGGAGCGGGGTTGTAGAGGAGTCTTTCAAAATTGCATGGTGTGGAAGGTAATGGCATTTGTCCTTGATAGTATCCAGATTAGTTACTTTCTCGATAAATCCGCATTGTTCTTGTTCGGCGATGATGTGGGCGTACATTCTCAGTTTTTCTGGGTCGGAGGCTAGACGTCGTACGGTAGAGCGAGTGTGTCCTCTTGCTATTGCTTTGTTTGTGGGAAGTGGCGGGTGACTAGGTTTCCACGGTAGTTTAGCGCTGAAACGACCATGTTTTAAAAGAATTGAAGACTCTTGGTACCTTTTGACAAACTCTATCTTCATCTTCGGTTTCATTCGACATTATGCCTATCGATTCTAAGTTCCAAAACCGCTCTAAAGCAAGTTCATCTTGCTCTGTGGCGACTATCGCGCTGAGGATCATAGCGTTGAGCTCTAACGTCGGTGTATGGATCGTAGTTGGTCCGGATAGGAGGTAACCAATTTTCGACTTGGCTGCAGTAGGCCCAGCCCCTCGAATTATCTTGTCTTGGACAACGTCCCAGTAGTGGTCTGCACCGATGAGAATAGAGATGGTAAACTGACTATCACTTGTTACGGAATGGGCGAGCTTGAGATCTTTGAGGAATGTCGGCAGTCATGTGATTTTGTTGTGGTACAGCAATTACTGAGATGATAATAACTTGGATAGGAAAGGTTTCACTGTTGTCTGCTTGCAAATACACAGTTGCGACATCAACTTTCTTAGTAGCTGTTTCAGAACCACCGAACACTGATAGGTGCAGGATTTCATTCAGTCTTGACAGGAACAAGGTCAAGTTTCTGTGCGAGCTCTTCGGTTATAAATGAACGCTGAGCACCTTCGTCGAAAAGGATATTTGCGGTTGTGGTTCTGTGTTGCGTTTTTACAGTGGCCACTGCGGTTTTCAACAGGGTATATTTGTGTGTGTACTGGTTTTCTGACATGTTGGTATGCATGTTCGATATTGGTGTATTATGTTCATGTGTCTCGTGACTCAAGTTATTTGCATTGTTAGTGGCACCACTGGTACATGTGCATTGTAAGCTTGCATTTTCAGGCGCCTTGGAATCCGAGTTAGGTTTTTCGAGTGGATGATTCGTGAGGCAATTGAAACACAGGTTGGCTTGGAAGATAATTTGTTTACGTTTGGTAGGGTCAGTTACTACAGTGCAATAGTTCGGTTTGTGGGTGCCTTTGCAGAAAACACACGGTTTCGGTTTGGTAGGGTATGGTGACGCTTGGCGATTTGATTTAGCTGAATATCCCCCAGGGCCCTTCTCAGTACTTGTGTTTATTAGTAAGCTCGAGGTGGAAGGTAGGCGAGTGGCGAGAACACAACGGCTGGAATCTGAGCCTAGGTGGAAGGGAGCATGTGGAGTGATTGACTTGATTGAGTTAGTTTAGTTGTGTCTACCCCTGCCTCTAAAATTTGAAGTTCTTTTGAAACGTCCTTGCGCAATTGTTCTAAAGACCAATCCATGGTTCCACGTTCGCGTACTAGGTTGTGTTTCACAGCAATAGGCAGTTTGCTCAGGATGTCACCATTTGGCACCAATGTCTCGAATTGATTATTGTAATATTGACTCTCACAAATCGAGAACTCTTTGCGGAGGTTCTTACGGTAAAAGGATGGACACAAATCACAACACAGTTTAAACAATGTAATGATTTAGTTATACAAAAGGATAACACGTTAAGGTTGTGAGTTATCGATATAGAACGAAGCGAAATGTCTTTAATACAATGTAGTCTGATCAACAATATAAAACGACAATGTTTCTTTCCTCGAGGTTCGCATAATTTAGCATAATTTATAGTTTAGGCGCGAACTACTGATCTAATGATGTCACTAGACTATTATTGTTTTCAGTAAAGTTTAACAGTTTGTCGCTAATTCGCGACACACATTGAACGTACCGGAATGCTAAGGGACCGGTCATAAAGTAACTGCTATAGGGTAGGCCGAATATAACTTTGGCCTCTCTCAACCTATCTTTTTCGCAATATTCTTGTTCGAATCACAATCCAAGACACTATTTAGAGTGTTATTTTCAAGTTTGTATCTACAGATTTGCAACTTTTATTTCGGTATTTCAGAATATCTAAATTTTTTGCGAGAGCCTCGACCGGAAATACAGCTTGACATATTAAAACAATGCGATGTTTACATCCTGGCACTCGGGAAACGTCGGAAATTTTAAAGGTCAAATTGCCCCTTCATGTAGCGTGATTTGCACGTGCATCGGGCTATGGGTGTTCATTATTGGCCAATTTTAGCGTGTGGCACGCGCGTGCGAGTAACAACCCGATATTCTGAAAAATTCAAAATAAATGTTTCTAGTCCGCCGTATTCAAACGAAACTTTCTATACGAAAGCGCTTGGGTTCCCTGCGGTTGGAGAACCCTGCTTGGGTTCGTAGCGGTCTTTGAAATTCTTGAAAGTCTTTAAATTTGAACTCAGGTCTTTAAGGTGTTTGAAAAGTCTTTGAATTGTGTGAAAAAGCGAAGAAAGTCTTTAAAAGTCTTTGAATTCTTTAGTGAGTGTTTGATTATACGATTTCCTAGCTAATAAAATAGATTGTTTGAAAAGTCTTTGAAAATAGGCAGCAAAACTCTTTGAAAGTCTTTGAAATTTTTTGGTCTTGGAGACTACGAACCCTGACAAGGGATATTTCACTCCTATTGACTTAGTCTGAAGAGTTCAGAAGGTGTAATGTTATGACGGCATTTGACCCACCGTTCGGAAGGTTATTTTATGAGGATTTCAACGGTGGTTTTCGTTTTAAAGGGCGGGTAAATACTTGCCGAGATATTTTAATATTCCCCACTCCAAAGTCGGAAATGTAAATATAAACCGGACGGCATTGACATTCTTTGTTTTTTGATCCAGTAGACGCCATGTACTCTACAGCGTACCTATTTTTTTGAAATGTGAGATTGAATAAAAAAATAATATATTCACTGTTGGCGAATTAACTAATTTCCGCACAAGAAAGAATGTTCAAGTATTTCTTGTTTTTTATGCTTGCATGATACCTATGAAACTGACACCTTCTATGGTACGTATTTTTGTAATATATTTAACTTTCATATGATTTCTCAATACGGAAATTTCGTGCCAATATAGTTGCTGGGCTATTTTGCCGCCATTTTTCTCTATCGGTAGACAGAGGAAAAGCTAGATAAAGCGCTAAGCCTTTCAAAAATATTCCTGCACAGCTTCTACTCCGAAAAAATTCCAACAAAGCTTCGAACTCAAAAAAAATTCTTGCAGGGAAAATTTTCTTTCCCCTCTCCCAGGATATCTAATGGTCCACCCCTTACCTCGCTATCACTCGCTCAATACAGCAAGACCTCGGTTTGATATTTTTCCGTACTACCCTCACTCTCAGTCAGTAAGTTATTATTATTTACCTTCCAAAAATCTCCTCCAATCGTTTTATTTCGACCATCATTTGTTTTTGTTCGTATAAAAAATCTAGAGAACTGTCCAGCTGGACGGACATCGATATATTCCACATAGCTTGTGTTAAGCGCTGTCTCGTTTTCTTTCCCCCATCCTGGCAATGTTTGATCAAGCACTGTATTATTTGCACAAGGTGCGAGAATTTGTTTCCAATCTATTCGTCGTTTTTGTATTCTAAGCCATTGCTTTTTAAACTCGGTTTCGATTGTTAATGAATTGTTGTTCACTTCATCTCTAATTTTGTTAGTATTTTGGTCGGATTTTTGTACCTTTTTTGAGATTTTAACTGTAACAGAGGGTGCAACTCGCCCAGCTGTTGAAGGTGCATATGAATGTTCGTTATTCTTTCGTGCGCTTTGCACAATTACTGGCACTAACCAAATTTTCATACGAAAATGGTTTAAATAAGCAAAGAAAAAAAATATTGTTGAGAGGAAAGTTAGTAAGAACAACGCTAAAATTGAAGACCGCTTCACCGGAAAATATAGTGATTTTCGTGCCTTTCTTATCAAGCCTTTTAATCCACAAATCATTTCTTGAGCCTGCTAGCCTGTTGCTGGTTCGATCTAAAATGTAAATAGAATTTAAATGTGAAGAGAAGTGTCTATTTAAAAGGATATATCACTTGCGAGATATTTGCGGATCTCAAAAGAGAGTTTTGTAATATTAACATACTATAATTGTAATTTTTCCTGGGTTCCAAGCTACTACCTTATTTGAATACACGTTCGCTTTTTTCGAAAGTTGACGAACTCCAAGCGTTTTTATTTACAATAATTGTAATTTTTCCTGGCTTCCGAGCTACTATCTTATTAATACACGTTCACTTTTTTCGAAAGTTGACGAACTGCAAGCGCATTTATTTAGCAACCCTGCAGATATCATTGCTATTACTGAATCGTGGTTATACGAGGATATCTCTGATGACCTTATAGCACTTGATGGTTATAAAATTTATCGTAATGATCGATCTCACGCACGTGGAGGTGGTGTTTGTGTTTATTTGTCGGAAAATATTCCCTACCAATAAAGGCTGGACTTGGAGAGTCCAAGCTTCGAGTATTTGTGACTTTGGCTTCGTGCCGAACGCTTACCCTGGCTACCTCATACTAAGGATGCCATAAATACTCTGACCTCAAAACCTAAGTCCATAAAGGCATAAAGCACTTGGTGAGACGTTATCTCCGGTCCGGAATAGAGGTTTTCGGACGTTGGGCATGCTCAAAAAATCGGTTTGACGAACTCAGTGATAATCCAGGGACGGATGAATTGGTTATCTCTTTTTTATCACAAGTGACCAATGCTCTTAATAACATCTTCCCACTAAAGACAGTGAAATTACATCACACCGACAAACCTTGGATAACCCCTTCAATCAAGCAACTTATTTCAAGTTTTTAAAAAAGTTTTAGAAAAGTTTTAAAAGAGTTTTAAAAAACAAAAAAGTTTAAAAAGTTAGGGTTAGTGTATATATATATATATATAAGCTATATATAGGACGTGAAACTCAGAGTAGCGATACTTAATTTTAAGATATAGACAATCTATATATATATATATATATATATATATATATATATATATATATATATATATATATATATATATATATATATATATATATATATATATATATATATATATATATATATATATATATATATATATATATATATATATATATATTATACCTCACAATGAGCTTGTCCAATCAGAGAACTAAATTTGTACCACATGACCATGGTATTTTTCAGCGAATACTATGACCTAGGCAATTTGAACCCTGGGTGTTTTACCCGGGGCCATGGTATTCGACTTCGAATACCACGCTTGAGCGGGAAATTCGACTTTTTTAAATGTAAAGTTATCAAAAGTTGTGTTTTGAAATTAAAAGTTAATTGAATGGTATTTGTTTTCTACTTATTTTTGAAAGGTTCGGTATAATATACCATTTATAGACCTTTCACTCGGGGCCCGTATTCCACAAAAAATTACCCTGCGGGATGAAATATTCCTCGGGCTTCGCCCTCGGGATATTTCATCCCTCAGCGGTAATTTTTTGTGGAATACCCCTCGTTTCAGGTCTATAACTGATAAATATATATATATATATATATATATATATATATATATATATATATATATATATATATATATATATATATATATATATATATATATATATATATATATAAAATATATATATATATATATATATATATATATATATATATATATATATATATATATATATATATATATATATATATATATATAGTATATATATATATATATATATATATATATATATATATATATATATATATAAATACATGTTGTAAAGATAAAGATACGTTTCGGGGCACAGCCCCTTCGTCAGAAACGAGATAAGTTCAAATTCATGTCCTTAAATACTTTTGGCCCAATCCTAATTAACATACACTAATAATATATATAGACTTGCATTAATATTCCCCCCTCAAATTTAATCCCAGTGGTACATATGTATTCAATATATATATATATATATATATATATATATATATATATATATATATATATATATATATATATATATATATATATATATATATATATATATATATATAGGGTGTATCAATAAAAACGGAGTCCTCACATAAAGTGTAAATTTGAAAGCGAATATGAAAGTTAGACATTTATACTTGCATTCTTTCGAAATCACGATCTTTCGGCTATTTTATATACTTTATTTTATAAAATTTGGAGTTATTGCTGGCGAGCTGTGTCAATTTAAGTTAGTGCAATT
>CACRXK020008643.1:0-11082 GCA_902702795.2 Paramuricea clavata | reverse complement strand
CCCCCCCCCCCCCCCCCTAACAATATTTCCAAACGTTTCCCGAGAAAGACGGCGAATAGCCTATCATACATACGAATTGAATGCTAAAGCCATTCGAGCGGGTGAAAACATACTCATTTTACAGATCTAAGGCTGATATACTTTAATTTAGGGTATTACAATTGGTTGCGGTAGTAATGTTTATAAAATGCTCCGTCGTCCGCCCTCTACCGTCCGCGTCCGCTGTTTATCTACAAGTTTGATATTTTTTTGTGTGCGTAAGAATTTGATATTTTTTGTGTGCGTAAAAATTTGATATTTTTTGTGTTCGAAAAATTTTGATATTTTTTGTGTGCGTATAAGAATTTGATATTTTTTGTGTGCGTAAAAATTTGATATTTTTTGTGTTCAAAAAAAATTGATATTTTTTGTGTGCGTATAAGAATTTGATATTTTTTGTGTGCGTAAAAATTTGATATTTTTTGTGTGCGTGAAATTTGATATTTTTTTGTGTGCGTAAAAATTTGATATTTTTATTACGGATTTTAATATTTAATGCGTGCGTTTATATATTTGTTACAGATGTTTTGATATAAATTGTCCATGACTTTGGTATAACGTTTGATGACTTGATATTATTTGGAACGTTTCATATTTATATTGCGAGTTTTGGCATTTTAATATATTGGCTTTGATATTATATCTACAACTTTCATAATATTGTCCGTAACGGAACGCCATACTTGACCCAGTCTTTCGCGCGATCTATATATTGTCGAGATCTCGATCTTGTGTCTGTCTGTCTGTATGTATGTATGTATGGATGTCGTAATCCGGGGGGATAATTAAGCTTCAGGAACGTTTGTTAAATGAGCGGAGCGGTCACAAACAAGATTTTGTATTGCACACGCATTTCCATGTGCTCAAGAATCAAGATTTTTCAAGCTTTAATACGGATGCCTGAGATAAAAAATGTTCGGAAAAATTATAATAATAATAATAATAATAATAATAACTTTATTTAAACACGGTGGGCTCATCAGAACATTAAAACATAAACTATTGTTATATAGCTAGCGTGAACACCAAACGTGATTGGCTGATTTGTGGTCACGTGACTTCAGATAAATGCAATGTTTCCCGCCGGGCAACAAGTGAAAAATTGTTGCCCGCCCCGACCGGCCACGTACATAAATAAACAAAATGGAGGCACAACTCAGATAATTAGAAACTACGATTTTCCAAGTTTGTGTTCAAATAAAGAATATAAAAGAGAAGAAAAATACACAACAGGCAACAGGATATGCTGTTCAAACCGTTTAAGTAGATTCTTTTAATTTTAAATTCGTTTACACTATAGAGTTTTTGTCACGAAATACAATTGTTGTATGAATGTTGTTGAAGTTGATTTTTGTTCCTCGCTATATAACAAAACACTTAATGCCTGTTCCCTCGGGAAATAGTTAGTTTTGTTTTCCCTCGAATCTTAATGTTTCCCTCGACTTCGTCTCGGGAAACATTGAGATTCTCGGGAAAACAAAACTATTTCCCTCGGGAGCAGACATTAAGTGTATATTATCACACGTACTACAGTATATTACAAGGTTACACTATTATTACTATATTTACAAGATACAAACAATTAAAAACAAATCTGCTTTCCATGAGTGCCGTATGAATCCAAATTAATTAGGAATGAACAATTGAGAGCAATTCTTGCAGCCAGACCGAAAGGTTCTAAGGGAACTGGCCTGCCGCGGTTCAACAGGTAAAGGTATTCCAGAGTACTGCTCCCGAATAACTAAAACTGTTTTTCATAAAATTTGTGTGGGGCAGAGGAATAGCTAGTTTGCCTTCGGAGTCTCTTAACGAGTAATCTGTAATAGTATTTCGCTCAACAAATTTTTCTCGTAGATAATGGGGAGCAAGGCCATTGAGCGATTTATAGACGATGGTGGCCCTATGGATTTGACGTTGGGAATCAAGTTTTTTCCACCCTAGTCTATCGATAAGTAAATCAGCATTTACATCGAAGTTTGAGTAAGTTATTATACGAGCAGCACGATTTTGGAGTTTCTGAAGTTTGGTGGAAAACGTTTTGCTGCAATTTCCCCAAAATACACTGCAATAATTGAAGTGTGGCTGCACTAAAGAGTTAAAAATAGATAGCAGAGTATGGTAAGGAACAAAGGGTCTAGTTCGCTTCAATGCTCCGATACCACTTGCAATTTTCTTACACAATTTCTCTATATGAATATTCCATGAGAGATTATGATCGATAAAGACATCTAGAGATTTTGTGTAATTTACCTGCTTTATAGGTTCCTCGCCAATCATTAGCGACGGAGAACCCTGAAGCGGCCTCAACCTTTGCCCGGACCCAATCAGCATGAATTCAGTTTTAGATGTATTTAGAGTTAGTTTTTAGCAGTGAGCCACTGATTAACTCTAGCGAGGTCCTCATTCAGTTTGAGGTCAATATTTTCAATGCTATTGTTGGCAAAGGACAAGTGCGTATCATCTGCGAACATTCGTGGTTGTGAATGTTGGAGACAGTTAGGCAGATCGTTTATATAAATGATAAAAAGAAGCGGACCCAATATTGTCCCCTGAGGAATTCCACAGGTTAAAAGCCGATTATGCGAGAGAGAACCAGTTACGAAACAGCGTTGTTCGCGAGAGTGTAAGTATGATTGAAACCAATCGTACGCTATGCCAGACACGCTATATTTTTTAGTTTGGACAGTAGAATATTGTGATCGACAGTGTCAAATGCTTTTTTGAGATCTAAGAACACAAGTGCGTTTACATCACCTTGGTCAATGTTGTAAGCCCAGTTATCTGTGGCTTCGAGCAATGCAGTAACAGTAGAATGCAGGGTTCTAAAGCCAGATTGACTAGATATCAGGTTATTATCAGTAAGATACTCGTATAGCTGATCGTCAACGATTCTCTCGAATACTTTCGTGACTACTGGTATTATAGAAATAGGACGATAGTTATTTAGGTCTGAGCGCTCACCCGTTTAAATAATGGAATTATTTTGCATAATTTCCATTCATCGGGGAAAACACCTGAGACAATTGAAAATTGCTGATTGAAAATTGAACATAGATGATTAGCTATCAAATCAGAACATTCACGAAGAAGTCTTGCCGATATTTTATCCAAGCCAGTCGCTTTGGATTTGCATAACTTTGATAACAGTGTATGGACATTTGATGAACTAGTTGTATTTAGCTCAAAATGACCGTCACTGTCACTTAAATAATCTAAATGGGATGGACAATCTTCATTATCAGGTATCTCATTTGCAAGTCTTGGCCCAACACTAGAGAAGTGATCGTTAATTAAATGCATCTGATAAGTCATTGTGTACAATTTCCTTCACAGAACAATTCTTTGATTTCTTTGACAAAAGTTCATTTATAATTCGCCAAGTGTTTTGTGAGTTTCCTTTTTTCGTATTCAGTGCATCTTTGTAATAGGATTCCTTAGCTTTCCTAATTTCATTGTTTACCATGTTTCGTATATTCTTAAAATTTCGCCAATCGTTGGGTTCTTTTGATCGAGTCGCTTTTAGCTTAAGTACATCTCGCTCATGCAATCGCTTTTTTAGCCGTGGAGTTATCCATGGCGACTTGCGTGAGCGAACGCGCTTAGTTCGTAAAGGGGCATACTTGTCGACACATTCAAGAAATAGACCTTTCCAAGCTTCCCACATATCGTTGGGATTATCATAGTGATAAATGTTGTCCCAACGTTGGGAGATATCATTGCGAAAACTTAGAGTTAAAATGTTGAATTTTCTGTAATTGACAGTGGTGTGGCCCCTTGACGGTTGATCTATAGATAGTTTACGGAAGGCATACACAAGGTAATGATCGCTTATGCTGACATGTGGGAAACCTGAGCAAACAACCCTTTCGGGACTATTATTAAAAATAAGATCAATCAATGTAGAAGCTAATTCGGTACAGCGCGTCGGGTCGGTAATTAGTTGTTGCATGCCATAAACATCAGCAACAGAAATGAGCAAATTGGCATTATTATCTAACGGTGAAGATGCCAAATTACAATTCATATCACCCATTAGATAGTATTCTAAATTATCTGCATCGAGCTTACCAATAAGTAACTCGAAATGTGTGAAAATTTCAACTGCGGAATTGGGAAGTCTATACCAAGTTGCGATGAGAAAAGGCTTGGAATTAGGCTTGCGAATTTCAATGCATAGATTTTCAAGTTGATTGATATTAAAGTCAGAACGTAAACAGTAATTGACACTGGTGGGAACAAAAAAGCAAACACCACCGCCAAATCTACCATTTAATGTCATTCTGTCTCTGCGAATAATCTCATAGCCTGGTATATTAACATCGCTATCTGCTACCGAGCAAGCCTTGTCTCGTTAATTGATAAAACATCAACCGGCCTGTCTGCAAGCAAAACTCTCAATTCGTCAACATGTTTTGGTAGACTAGTAATATTCAAACTTGCTAATTTAAAACCACGTTCGGTTGGGAGAAACGATAAAGATTCCTTTGCATTGAAGTGACCCATTGAAGTGTGCTGTTATTAGTATATTCATTAGTGGATTCACATGGAAGGGCAGATACCTATTCGTTGTTTATATGAAATTTAAAATTGTTAGCAAGAATATCACTGCCAGCTTTGGATAGATGAATACCACCCCGATTTAAATGAGTCTGTTTGATATTCTTATGTTCAATAAAATTCCAATGGTGTTGACTGTAAATCAACTTGAGTGAATTATTAACAAGAGTAGCGTTTTTACTTATCTGTGACTCCTTTGTTGGCAGAATTGCTGAGATAGAAACAGAGGTGTTTGAAGAATTCTCTTCAATGTTTATCGCCAACGACTGAATGGATTTAGCTAGTTCTGCAGGACTAATAGATCTTAAGTCATTAGTACCTACATGTAGAATCAGATTCTCTGGCTCCTTTCTCAATACTGGCTTCAGGTCATCTTCCATATCCTCTGTTGTGGCCCCAGAAAAGGATTTGACGATAACTTTTTCGATAGGGTTTGAGAGTTCCCATCCACGCACATTTTTAACCATGGAATCACCGACTATAACTGTCAGGCTTTTTGGTAAAACTGTTTTCGTTCTGACTATTGCCACGTTGTTGATTACGTCGTTGTTGATTCGTCTGTTCTGGCTGAGTACTGTTATGCCCATGCAGAATTTCTTCCGCTTTGCGGTCTCTGACATCGCTGTTGGAGTTGTCGGGTTTGTCTTGAGGTCTTGACTGATTCTTGTCCATGGACAAAGGAATTTCTTTAGATTCGGAGGTTGACATTAATCTTAAAGGCCAGTAGAAGAGAATTTCGCTCTTCTTCTAATTTTCGAACTTCAGATTTAAGTGTTTCGTTTACATTTCGAAGGCTAGTGTTTTCGGCTGTTAATTGTGCTTGAGCGGCCCCGCGGGCATTGACTTCACCTTCGACATCGCTCATGGCGGCAAAATCAAACTTGGCCTTGAATTCCAACATTTCGGATTTAAATTATCTAAATTCATCAATAAATTCGCCCAAGACTTTCTTCGTTTGTTGGTTTAGGGCTGTCGATGAAAGAGTCCTTGTCGTAATCCTCGCTTTCTGGATCATTTTCAGCAACAGCTGAGAAGCCATCAGCGACAGACATCTGTGCAATCCCAATGTTGAGTGAAAAATCGCTCAAACGGCTTTCTAGTTCGCCTTTAGATCCTGTAGTAGCTAGTCCGAGCTCTGAAAGCTTCTTTCTTAATTCTGAAACTTTCATTCTGCTTTTCAAGACAAGACGATTTATTAAAACTCAAAAGCAGGTGGTGTTTTAAGCACGTCCGTACACGACGACGACGTATCGTTGTCGGTAAGTATGGCTCTTTTTAAGGTTGAGGTAAGTATGGCTCTATTTCTTTCTTTTAAAATACATCAAGGTGATGACCTTTTTAGTGTTCAATCTAGAGGCAAACAATGTGTGCTGGCACTAATCGATTGGTCAAAAACAACATTGAATAATATCTTATTAATAAGGAGACAGAATGTACTTGCAAGTTCTGGGTAATATATGGCTTTGTTGTCTTAGAACCTGGTGTCGAATTCTTATCTGTAGGTATAACTTTATCTAAAGACTCAGTGTTTCAACATGTTTTCTTATATACGAAATTCTGTGATCGACACACGTGCCAGCTGTAGTGCATGCGAATACAACTACAACACCTGTGGATCCCTTCGCTGCACAAAATAACATTGAACTACAGTACCCAAGATGGTACGACAGAACAATAACAGTGTACCCATTGTGGTAGACAAAATAATAACAGTCTACCCATTATGGTGGAGCCCATTGATCAAGGCACAAAATAACATTCGACTACCCATTGTGGTAGAGCCCATTGAGGCACAACATAACATTGTACTACCCATTGTGGTAGAGCCTATTAACATTGAGGCAAAAAGTATCACTGATCTGACCACTGTGGCAAAAAGTAACACTGATCTACCCATTGGGTTAGAGCTAACCTGAGACCAGGCTCTATTTTACAAATATAGCCTGACACAAACCTTAATCCGATCGCTTTCCACCAACAGCAAAGTTTATATTTAATGTCCAATCAAAATGTCGCAACCGAAATACGGTTGTTAAGGCTGGTATCAGGCCTATTTATTTATTTATAGGCCTGGGCCGCCGGGTTGTATAAAAACGTAGTTAGCGCTAACTGCAGTTAAAAAGTAGTTAAAAAGTAGTTAAATAGTAGTTAACTTTAATCGCGTAATTAAGCCGGTTGTATAAAAGTGTAGTTAGCCTTAACTACAGTTAAAAAGTAGTTAAAAAGTAGTTAAAGTTAACTATGCTTTGGAGTATAGTTAACTATCCAAAACGTAGTTAAAAATGGCGGCTTTATTAAGAGTGATAAACTTTTATGAGCGAGATAATATTGAAAGGCAACGCTTACCTGGAGTTTTTAATCGCCATCTTCCCTGGGAAGGTTTCTCGGAAGAACTGTTAAAGCGCTATCGTTTTGGCCGGGAATCCCTAATTTTCATAGCGAGACTCATCGAGGACGAAGTGAGACCACTAACAAAGCGAAACCATGCGATATCCACCGAACAACAATTGGTTATTGCTCTACGATTCTTTGCTTCTGGCAGTTTTTTGCAAGTAATACGTGATACTCATGGCTATGACAAGGCCACTGTGACCAGAATTATTCGCAGAGTGTCACTTGCTCTTGCAAATAAGCACGAACAGTTGATCAAATTTTCCACAACAATGGAGGACAAAAACATGATTCGAGCAGGGATGTACGAAATTGCGGGTTTCCCCTGCGTAATTGGATGCGTTGACGGCACTCACATCCGTATATAGGCGCCAACCCAAAACGAGCAAAATTATGTCAACCGTAAAAATTATCACAGCATAAATGTTCAAGTAATCTGTGATGACAAAGGTTAGTGTATTAATTGTTGTTGATTATTATTTTATTACCTATGCGTGTCCCCAAAATACATTGTATCCTAAGAAACGGAAGTACGTAACATTTAAGAAATTAATTATGTGTTCACTTAAAAAAATGCTTCCTGTTTTCGAAGGGTGTCAAAATAGTAGTTACATAAAATGAAATGATGTTTTTTAGTTAACTCTATTTCAAGACTGTTCTGAAAGTGTTGTGTGGTTCAGGATGTTCAATTTTTACAGGGGCTGTTCATCATGAGCCTGCTTGACATTTGTATCTTTGATATATATAATAATAACATATTTAATCAACAAAATACCAGTTTTGGTATATTAAGATACATACATAAAAAATCTACCACTACATTATACATACAAAAAATATAGCAATTTTACTAATAACCTAATTTAAGCTTTCAAAAATTGCTAAAATGTCGTAACAGTATTTGGCAACCAAGTTCATAATTGTCTTGTCTTGAATAGCCATAATATATCTAAAAATATCTCGTTGAGTCAACAAACAGAAAGAACGATTTATCTTACACAAATTATTTATAAAAATATTTCTAAGACTAATAAATTTAGAATTTCTGCATGACATTTGAAAGTGGTATTCATTTCCAATCTCATTTATGTCACAATGTTTACATAGCCTATCATTGTATGGAACATTGTTATATCGACCAGTTTCAACAGGTAATCTATGTGCTGAGATCCTTAGTTTTGTAACAGCTTGACGATATTTGAAATTCTGAACTAAGTAAAGATACCTTTCACAACCGAAATTTATTTTCAGGTTTTTATAAACTCTTAGTTTACCATTATTTCCACCTTGTTGAATCTGCTCTTTCCAGTATTTAATAAAATATTCATGTAGTGTAGAATGGAAAAAATTTTCTTGTTGGTCTGATGGTATTGTAAAGTCTTTAAAATTATCAACCTTAATATTACATAACTGCAGTAAAAATTTTGTGAATAAAACTGGTTGTAAATTGGATTGCATGCATACTCATGCCGCATCACTAGCAAGGTTATTTGTAAGAGTTGGAGATTTTATGCGACACCAAAATTTTGCTATAAATGTAGCTATTTCGACAATCAGAGGTGTCCGTCCTATCTCACCATATACAGCTAGATTTGTTGATTTTGACTGAACGCCTAGAATTCTTTTACAGAATTTCAAATGGAGCTTTTCTATCTGATTTGTTATTTTAAAAATTTTGGTTTTAAACTTTTCAAAAGAAGTTATTTTGCCTAGCAAAAATGGACCCCAAATCTCACAGCCATACAGCAAACTGGAATAACCATTGAAGAGAATAGTTTTACAAGTACTTTAATTGGTACATTTTCCACATTCGAAAATCTTTTAAATAAACAATGGTAGACACATAATGCTTTATTATATAGCATGTTTTGTGCTTTTTTAAAATTACCAGAAAAGTGAAATGTAATACCCAGGTAACAGTATTCGTCTACTTGTTCTAGGACATTACCTTCAAAATACCAGTTTGAAGATAGATGTACCTGTCTTTTAGTAAGTGTTCCAAAAATTAAAACTTTTAGATTTCTTTAAATTAATTTTTAATTTCCATTGTTTTGTGAAAGATTCTAGCTTGGTAAGGCAGTTTTGTAATCCAGTCTTAGGTTCGGATAATAAAACCAAATCATCTTCGTAAAGTAAACAGTTTAAATCGGTTTTTCCAAGTTGTACTGGGTCACAAGAGCTGTTAAATAAATCTGGTATCCCGTTTATAAACATATGAAATAAAGTATAGGACTTAGATTACAACCTTGTTTTACTCCAACTTGAGATTTAAAAAATGGTGTACAACCTTTATCCAATTTTACCGACAAATTCACTGAAGAATACATGCTAAGCATTAGGCGCATAAATTTCTTACTGCAACCATAAAGGATAAGTTTGAAAAATAAGCCCTCTCTCCATACACTATCGTAAGCTTTTTTAAAGTCAATAAAACATGTGAAAATCGGTTTGCGTTTTGATTTGTAACAATCTATTATGGTTTTAAGAACGAGCAAGTGGTCAGTTGTTCTACAATTCTTCCGAAAACCAATCTGACATTTATTCATTATTTTATTCACTTCTAAGAATTTATTCAAACGTGTATTCATAATTAAAGTAAAGAATTTTCCCAAACAGCTACTTATACTTATATGTGATGTTGTGGATAAATCAGTCTTTAATAGGGCAGTTGGGAGCTGTTCTGCTTTCAATCCTGCCTTGCTTTGCTGGGTCTGGCAGGCCAGCCCAGCAAGTGCTACCAAGAAATTCACGTGTGACTTGGGTGGGAACGTGATTTGTTATTATTTCATTTGATATACTTTTTATTGGCCGCAGCTACTCCATTAAGTTTCAATTTTGTTTATTCTTAGGTGGACTATGAAAGCATGCACTGTCCCTGTGTGAATGAAATTTCCAGAATGCACAGATAAAAACAATATAAAATCCTGGATCTTGCCACTTGCAAGTCACGCCAGGTTACCAGGCTAGCCTGGCTCATTTGAACGGCCCCCTTTATATGACCAGAGTAAGGTGGTACTCTGGTATGAACTGAGGGAGAATGACTAACATTTAAACGCATTTCCATGTTAATTCAATATATAATGTTCAATTCAATTTTAATCAATATAATTAAACGAAAAGCATATAACTGAATCTAACAAAATCTCTTAACAATTAAGAAAGCTGTGACTTATTTACAAATATTTAAATGAGATCATATATTAATATATTTCTATAGGAAAATTACGAAATGTGGTGGCAAAGTGGCCACGGTCATGCCATGACTCTTTTATCTTTCGCTCCTCTGCACGTATTCATACTACAGAGGATGGAGTACTGCTAGGTGACAGTGGATATGCCCTCAGACCATACTTGATAACACTCTATTTAAATCCCGTTGAGTAATTCCATGCCATTTCAACACAGGCATGACACCCACCCTCTCCAAATTTCTTTATATTTCGCAGGCAGTTAACATTGTGTGGGAATAGTTTAAGTTCAAAATTTGAGCATCGTAGCTGCAATAGTTTTTGAGATATCGCAATTTGAAATATGGCCCGAAAAGCAAAAATGTGGGCGTGGCCAGTGCTAAATTTGCCATTACCCTATTTTACATTTTGACATGTAACTTCATACCCGTACATGGTATATCCATCAAAATTTGCACAAAGATGTATTTGTATGCGGAGATTTCAAATATTGCACTTTCATCTTTGTATCTACAACCAGTAATGTGTTATGGCACAGCAAAAAGTCTAATTATGTGTTTCGGAAGACACGAAATATACGTCATCTTTATTGGAAAAATGTTTATGGATGCCATACAGACACAACAGTAATTTTTATTCCACATCATATCCACATGCTATTCTACTTTTAAGCAAAATTTGGTGATGGTTAGTTGCCTGCTTTAAAAAGTAGAGCCCTTTAAAGTTGTCGTATTTTCTAAATAACTTTAATAGTACGTTTTGGGTGTTTGTTAAGAATAAAATACATTCATTGAGAAATGAGACTGCCAAATACTTTAATGTTTGATTCTATCATTCTTTTTTAATAGTACATTATGTTCTCCAAGAGTAAGTGTTATTTCTTGTATCAAATTGCCTTTGATCAAAA
>CACRXK020008642.1:0-20440 GCA_902702795.2 Paramuricea clavata | reverse complement strand
CTCTATCATCCCTGCCAGGCGGGGTGTATTCCGTCTATATAAACACATCATCCTGGGGCCAGTTGTTCAAAGCTGGGTTAGCTTAACCGTAGGTTAACCTAAAATTCAAAGCTAACTTCCTGACAGCTTGTCTATAAATTTGAAAATATTTTTTCAGAGATCTTGTCTGGATTGATAGGAGTTTTCTTCTCTGAAGTTTTGAAATAAACAGACGTGCAAAAATACACAAACTAAAACAGCAGGTTAAATTTTAACCTAGGGTTAGCGTTAACCCACCTTTGAACAACCGGCCCCTGGATTAAAACCTCCTGTCCAGCCATGCCATTATCACATAAACAGGCACATATTGTTAAAAACCTGGTGTTAGACAAGTGAAAAAAAGTAGGGGCACATTCTGGCTGAATGGGTTAAATGCTTAATTTAAAGTCAATCCCATTTACATGCTAAAACCAAGAAATATGCACTGAATTGATAATCTTAATAATCAATTCTATATATTGGGCTAACAATTTTATGATTCAAATAGATAAGATTGCGATTTACTCAAGTTTAATACTCTCAAATAATGTTCATGTTTTGCCTTTAATACTGGACTTGTAGCAATCAGCAATGTAGCCATATTTATATTCATATTAACATATTGTTTTATATACTATGTATGTGGGTTCAAACATGCTTTCTCGAGTTTTGTCAAACAAGTGAAACCCAGTATTTACTATGTGTTTATTCAAAATTTGAATTGTTCATTTTAACTAACATTTGACGGCATTGAAATGAAATAATTCAATATATAAAACCTCGCGCGCAAATTCAAATTTTAGCAGCCACAACACTACAACAGGCCAAAAGCCACAAAATAAAATGGGTAAATACGGTCGATGTACGTTATAATTATATGATATAAACAATAATATTTCATACCTTAGATCAATAAGCCTTCGGCAGGATTCGGAGTCACTTATCCAGTACAAAATAAGATAAATACCATGGACTCTTCTTGGGCAAAATATACTCAAACGAAAAAGTCGAAAATTTGCAAATCACACTTGAAATTTGATACACGATATCACAGTTTAATGATATTCAGTTGTGTAACTCGCGGAATTTCCTGTCCCCCAAGGTTAATGCGCATGCGCGAAGCAAAAGACCGTGTCATGTGTTTTTTTTGTCTGGAAGCATATGGGAAAATACAAAATTTGGACACTAAAACAACGATTTCAAAGAATATATCCATCAGGAATGCTGGACTTTCACAAATTTTGCAGGAAGGGATGTCATTCTAAATTTTCGACAAGAAAATGCCTTTAAGAATCGGTTGATATCGACAAAAAATGAAATTATATGACTCGAGGAGTGAGAAGTGCCATGGCCCATGACGTCCATGCTTCAAATGTGAATACGAAAAACAAAGACAAAGTTTCAGAAACTATAAAGCATGTACACTTAAAAGTACTACATTCTGGGAATAACGGTGTATGTTTGAAAATATTGTTTGGTTTTTGGTCAACGCTGAGCCTGAAGCCTCGATGATGAAGTTTTTCGATTGTTCGAACGTCAAGAACCCTTGCCAGTTTCGGGTGAGTTTCTTTACTGTTCGTGTTGTTTTGGCATGGAAGTTGCAGAATAGTTTGGACTTAGGTTAGGGGGCTATATTTTAAACCAATGTAAAATTGATTTCTTTTATACTTTGTCTTTTTTAAGTTTAAAGCCGTTTCCTGCAGACACGAAGAACACAGACTGCGGAGATTTTAGCCACTACAAATCAATTTAACCACGAAGAGGAATTAGGTTTTTAAATTTTTAAAAACAAATCAAATGACTTTACAACATTCTAAAAGGACAACTATATGAGAAAGGTTGTATGCTTGGTTTTCTTCAATATACACTACAGTAAAACAAAATGAGTTTTTAGAATTTAATGTAGAGAGTCTAATATTATAGTATCATATTATTTTTCAATTCTGTATAATCATATAATGATTTAGGTAGAATTACGTACTAAATAGTAAAATATATTAACGAAAACTATTGTTACCAGAGAAGTACCAGGCGGGAAACGAATTCTGATAATAAATATTAATGCCCAGCAAAGTGCTTTTAAAAGAGCCATAAACCATTAAATTTAAAAATTTTATTAAAGATTAAGTAACGTTTCGTCTTAACTCAAGACATCTTCAGACTATATTAAATTACAAGCTGTAAGAGTAATTAAGCATAAAGTAAAGCTATTATAGCAATATTAAATTACAAGCGAATACGAGGTACACAAAACGTAAGGATAAGAATGGATAATGAAGGGAAGTGACGGACAAAAATGAGAACAACCAAATTAGACAACACAAACAGACAAAACATAAAAAAAAAGAAAAAAAAAGAGATCAGAATACGTGAAGAGGGATTGAACTGCCTTGAACGTTGAGAGAGGGTTTCATTTTAGAGATAAAAAAGCTTTCATGAATAAGGAGTTCTTGTTCATCTGAACAAGAGGAGAGGATTTCGAAGTCGTCAATAGAAGCAGCGTGGCCTGTGGATGTGAGATGTGAGAAAATGCTGGACTGGGGAGGATTTTTACATTGTTTGCCAGTGATAGGAGTGATACCCAGATGTTCCGAAACTCGGGTGTGTAGATGGCGCGTGGTTTGACCCACATACGATGCGGAACAGCATCGACACGTAAAAGAGTACACTACACCCGACTTCAGTGCTTTGGGTATTTTGTCCTTAAAAGAGAAAAAGGTTGAGAGCCGTTTAGTTGATCGAAAGACAAATCTTATATCAAGATGTGGGAAAGCAGCACGACAAAGACGGTTGATTTGCGTGCGAATTTGCAAGGAGTGAGTGCCCGTAAAAGGGAGACAGAAATAAATTATTTTCTTAGGAACAGTATGAACAGGTAGCTTAGGTTGAAATACTTTGTTAAGAAAAGTTCTAACACATCGGTCGAACATATGAGAAGGGAAACCATTTAAGATAAACATTCTACGTGCTGCTTCAAGTTGGTGATGGAAAGTCTCATAGCTAGAACAAATGCTAAAGATGCGGTGTATTAAGCAAGATATTATGCTGCGTTTGTATGTAAGTGGAATGAAGCTATGGAAGTTAGTAAAAAGACCAGTAAACGTAGGTTTACGGTAAACAGAAGTAGAAAATTTTCCATTGGAGCGGGATATGTCAATGTCAAGAAATGGGAGCTTACCATCACGTTCAACCTCACTAGTGAAGCGAATGTTGGTGTGCTGGCGATTAAGATATGTGAGAAAGAGCTGTACATGCTCTGAGCAACGGAAAAGTAGGAAACAATCGTCAACATATCGTCTATAGAGAAGTGGTTTGAAAGACGAAGGACAGTTGTGAAGCCAATCCTTTTCGTGAAAGGACATAAATATGTTAGCAAACAAAGGTCCTAAAGGACTACCCATAGCTACGCCGTCAACTTGATGATATAAACGACCATTGAACACGAAATGACAATTTTTGACAGAAAGACTTAAGAGTTTAGTAAAATCAGAACGAGTGAGGCCATGAAATCTACAACAGTTAGAAAACAAACGATTAGTAATTATCTCAATCGTTTCATCAACAGGGATGTTAGTAAAGAGTGAAGTAACATCAAAACTAGCCATTATAACATTACTCGTATCAAGATCAGAAGAAAGAAGTTCCTGGACGAAAGAGAAGGAATCCTTAATGACATAAGTGCTGGTCGAGATGGGAGTGAGAAGAGGAATAAAGAATTTAGCAATATTATACGAATAATGATTAATGCAAGAAAGGATAGGCCTAAGTGGGATATTACATTTATGTGTTTTAGGTAGTCCATACAGGATGCCTAAGCGTGAACCTGTAGGATACAGTTCATTGTAAGTTTTTTGATCAATTGATTCAGACGCTTTCAGATTTTTCAGCAGAGTCTTGACATGATTTTCGCGCTGTAGTGTTGCTTTGACAGGATCTTCATTCAAGAGTTCAAATTTCGTGTTATCAGACAGGATTTCCTCCATTTTTTTGTTGTAATCATCTTTGTTTAGAATAACAACGCCGTTACCTTTATCAGGTCTCATTATCACGATGTTACTGTCTTTTCGTAAGTCATTTAGCATGTTGATCTCTTCTTTCGAGTATAAGAAATTCGGCCGACTATAGCTCCGGAAACCAGAATGAGCTATGTCTTTTATTCGGGTCTTAATAAATGCCGGGTAAAATCCAGAATGTTCATAAACCGGTTCTCGTTTAAGTTGAGAGAACAGTCTTTCAAATGGCGCAAAGAAACCGCACGGATTAAGCTTGGCAGGCGGAATGGCAAAGTTCAAACCTTTCGAAAGAATCTCCTTCTCTTTATCTGTGATGAGTCGGTTTGAGAAATTGAACACCACTGCATTCGGATCTATTGTGTTTGAGTGTTTTTGCTCAGCGTTTAGGCGAAATAACTTTCGATCTTGAACACGTTGATGCTGGTTCAATTTCTTTGAATTTTCACGATCGGAAATGTTCTTTAGGTGAATAAAATCAAGCGTAGAAACAAGTGAAGCCAGGTTCGCGTGTGTTGTTGTTACTTGCGCTGATAATATTCGTATTCTTGCGTGTTTGGCGTTGATTTCATCTTGTAACAGTTTGTTTTGACATTGTCTGTAGGCGCTGGATTTCCGCAAACGGCGATTCGCAACCTTGAACCACAGGAATCGTGGTATTACCGAGCCATTTTTTGCATGCTTTCAGAAATTCAAGATCTAGTTTGGCTTTACCCAACTTGAGCTCCAAGCGTTGAAATTTTCTGAAAGCTTCAAGTGCTCCATTATTGTAGCGGTTATTCAAAATTGTTACCAGAGAAGTACCAGGCGGGAAACGAATTCTGATAATAAATATTAATGCCCAGCAAAGTGCTTTTAAAAGAGCCATAAACCATTAAATTTAAAAATTTTATTAAAGATTTAGTAACGTTTCGTCTTAACTCAAGACATCTTCAGACTATATTAAATTACAAGCTGTAAGAGTAATTAAGCATAAAGTAAAGCTATCATAGCAATATTAAATTACAAGCGAATACGAGGTACACAAAACGTAAGAATAAGAATGGATAATGAAGGGAAATGACGGACAAAAATGAGAATATACAAATTAGACGACAACAGCACACCAACATTCGCTTCACTAGTGAGGTTGAACGTGATGGTAAGCTCCCATTTCTTGACATTGACATATCCCGCTCCAATGGAAAATTTTCTACTTCTGTTTACCGTAAACCTACGTTTACTGGTCTTTTTACTAACTTCCATAGCTTCATTCCGCTTACATACAAACGCAGCATAATATCTTGCTTAATACACCGCATCTTTAGCATTTGTTCTAGCTATGAGACTTTCCATCACCAACTTGAAGCAGCACGTAGAATGTTTATCTTAAATGGTTCCCCTTCTCATATGTTCGACCGATGCGTTAGAACATTTCTCAACAAAGTATTTCAACCTAAGCTACCTGTTCATATTGTTCCTAAGAAAATAATTTATTTCTGTCTCCCTTTTACGGGCACTCACTCCTTGCAAATTCGCATGCAAATCAACCGTCTTTGTCGTGCTGCTTTCCCACATCTTGATATAAGATTTGTCTTTCGATCAACTAAACGGCTCTCAACCTTTTTCTCTTTTAAGGACAAAATACCCAAAGCACTGAGGTCGGGTGTAGTGTACTCTTTTACGTGTCGATGCTGTTCCGCATCGTATGTGGGTCAAACCACGCGCCATCTACACACCCGAGTTTCGGAACATCTGGGGATCACTTCTATCACTGGCAAACAATGTAAAAATCCTCCCCAGTCCAGCATTTTCTCACATCTCACATCCACAGGCCACGCTGCTTCTATCGACGACTTCGAAATCCTCTCCTCTTGTTCAGATGAACAAGAACTCCTTATTCATGAAAGCTTTTTTATCTCTAAAATGAAACCCTCTCTCAACGTTCAAGGCAGTTCAATTCCTCTTCACGTATTCTGATTTCTTTTTTTATGTTTTGTCTGTTTATGTTGTCGTCTAATTTGTATATTCTCATTTTTGTCCGTCACTTCCCTTCATTATCCATTCTTATCCTTACGTTTTGTGTACCTCGTATTCGCTTGTAATTTAATATTGCTATGATAGCTTTACTTTATGCTTAATTACTCTTACAGCTTGTAATTTAATATAGTCTGAAGATGTCTTGAGTTAAGACGAAACGTTACTAAATCTTTAATAAAATTTTTAAATTTAATGGTTTATGGCTCTTTTAAAAGCACTTTGCTGGGCATTAATATTTATTATCAGAATTCGTTTCCCGCCTGGTACTTCTCTGGTAACAGTATTATTTATGTTATTGTTATGGAATGTAATGACTTATTTAGTTATTTTATACCCATGTATTTAATGTCCCAAATATTGGGACTTTGTTTGAATAAATTATAATTATTATTATTATAATTATAAAGAAATCCCCAAATTTTAACATTAAAACAGAATAAATTACAGAACTCACATTCACTGTCAACAGAATACAAAATCAGAATAGGGACATTTGTATTTTGACTGTAAGTCAAATGAAGACAGGTTAGGGGCTATTCCATTTAATATCCACACACCCCAGTAAAACTTTCCCCTTACCCTCAGAAAAATCACAGAGATCAAAGGATGCAGACAGGCTTAACCCCTCAGAAACGACCTTGAGTCGACCTTCAGAAAAATTCGTCCATAGGGGTGTGTGGACATTAAATGGATTGGCCTTAGACAGCAAAAATTGACAAAACATAATTAAGTTTGTTACGTTCACAAACTCCAAACTAATTAGTTGTGGAAATTGCTTAAAGATTTCATTCTTGAGCGACGTTTCATTCCACTCTTTGTTGAATGGAAATTCATGGCAAACTAGTTGCCTTTCTTCAAGCTTGACACGACTGCTATGTGTTGGCACTTTTACAAAAGCAGGACTAGGAAGGAGAACCAAGTCTTTGTGGAAAATCATTTTCTTAGGTCGTCCAGTTCCTCCAGCTTTCCGTGCTTTCGATTTAGCGACTCTGCCATTTCTTGCAGAATACTTATAGTTTGGCGACTAGCGATAGTTGGGAAACACGATTGAAGTCGTGACTGCATGGAATTATTAACATTTTGTGGCATTTGCCCACTCTGCTCAACTGTCTGCTGGGACAACTGGGTATTCGTAATCGAGCTTTGTTGCCTTTGATTCTCCGTCAATCGAGGAGATACGTTACTGGCAAAACCGGGCTGTAAATGACTTAAAGCTTGCAATGCTTTTGCAGCAGCCAAACAAGCTGAATTTGATATATGTATAGTATCCATTTTCTGGTATATATAACCACAGTTGCGACCACCAAACTATTAGGGATTTCCGCTGACCACATGAAAAAAGAGACTCATTGATCTATAATAATAAACTGGATGAATAACAAAATGGAGGACTTCGGAATTTTGTAATCATTATTAAAACAATTCTTAAATTATCCGAGAGAAACAATGGCTATAAAAAGATAAAAGAGCATAGAACTTTCTTTGAGAATGCTTGCTTAAATTAGTGATATTTTTTTTCATTCGCGGTACCGCGAACCACAAGAAAAATTATGTTTTAATGCCTCAATAAATCAAGTTTTTATATGACCATGGTTATATATACCGAAAACCGGTATACATTCTATTTCTAGATTCTGTATTGGTATGTGCATACTAAATTAAACCCTCATCCTCACCTAGATATATATCTCTAATCAAGTATTTATATGACCATGGTTATACATACCGAAAACCGGTGTACTTTCTATTTCTAGATTCTGTAGTGGTATGCCCATACTAAACTACACCTCATGCTCACCTAGATATATGTCTCTCATCAAGCTAGTAATTATACGACCATGGTTATACCGTACCGAAAACCGGTATACTTTATATTTCTAGACTCTGTAATGGTATGCGCATACTAAACTACACCCTCATGCTCACCGAGATATTTGTCTCTAATCGCGTATTTATACGACCATGGTTATATATACCGAAAACCGGTATACTTTCTATTTCTAGATTCTGTAGCAGTATGTCCATACGAAACTACACCCTCGTCCTCACCTAGATATTTGTCTCTAATCAAGTATTTATATGACCATGGTTATATATACCGAAAACCGGTATACTTTCTATTTCTAGATTCTGTAGTGGTATGCCCATACTAAACTACACCCTCATCCTCACCTAGATATTTGTCTCTAATCAAGTATTTATATGACCATGGTTATATATACCGAAAACCGGTATACTTTCTATTTCTAGATTCTGTAGTGGTATATACTAAACTACACCCTCATCCTCACCTAGATATTTGTCCCTAATCAAGTATTTATATGAGCATGGTTATATATACCGAAAACCGGTATACTTTCTATTTCTAGATTCTGTAGTGGTATGCCCATACTAAACTACACCCTCATCCTCACCCAGATTTTGTCTCTAATCAAGTATTTATATGACCATGGTTATATATACCGAAAACCGGTATACTTTCTATTTCTAGATTCTGTAGTGGTATATACTAAACTACACCCTCATCCTCACCTAGATATTTGTCCCTAATCAAGTATTTATATGAGCATGGTTATATATACCGAAAACCGGTATACTTTCTATTTCTAGATTCTGTAGTGGTATGCCCATGCTAAACTACACCCTCACCCTCACCTAGATATTTGTCTCTAATCAAGTATTTATATGACCATGGTTATATATACCGAAAACCGGTATACTTTCTATTTCTAGATTCTGTACTGGTATCTCCATACTAAACTACACCCTCATGCTCACCTAGATATTTGTCTCTAATCAAGTATTTATATGACCATGGTTATATATACCGAAAACAGGTATACTTTCTATTTCTAGATTCTGTAGTGGTATGTCCATACGAAACTACACCCTCATCCTCACCTAGACGTTATGAACAACAAAGGTGAAAGTTTTAGAAACAGGATTAGTAGAGACAACAATGTTATCCCTAATGGACTAAGGATACGACTGTCAAGAGATGAATATCAAACGCGTAATCTTACAAGAATGAAAGCAAGGCTTGAAACGGCACGAGTGCAGTCACGTATAAAAGAAGTAAGACGAAAATTATATTCAGTAGATCATCAACGAAGGGATATTCTGACGGAATTGAAAACAACTCTTATACAAAAGGATTTCTCTTGGCTTGAACAGGTAATGAAAAATTCAGAACATAAAGAGAATAAGAAAGTGAAGGAGAGACAGATTAAGAAATATAAAGCATTAATTGATGAGAAAAGAAAGCTTGAAGAAAAGTTAAATGAAAGATTGAAAGAGCAAGAAGAAATGAGAAAGGAAAAGATTAAAAACGAAGTAATTGATCTTACTGATGATGATGTGAAGAAATATCTAGCATTGGGACCAGATTTTTCGGAAGCTCCCACACGAGTACCATATGAGAAAATTATTTCAGAGACAGAGAAAATGTGTTCGGTGATTGACAAGGAAGGGGAATTGAAAGAAATTGATAAAGAAATCGTTGAACGTGAATTGAGTGACGTACGTGAAAGTATGAGAATGATTTTAGAAAAAGCAAGACACAGGAAGTGTCAAACTAACTTGACAAAGGATGAAATGAACGGAAAGAAAAAAGCTATGATGGACGAGAACAGAGTATTTCTACCAGCGGACAAAGGACGTATTATGGTAGCAATGGATAAATGGGAAAGTGAGCGAAAGGAACAAAGCTATGAATATAAAATGAAGAATGTACTTATTGACTTGAAAGCAAAGCCATCCATAAGGGGAGGAAAAGATTGGGACTTGACTCAAAAAGTTTGCCGAGAAGGATCGAAGATCGTAGAAAGAATTGTAAGAAAAAATGAGTTATCCGAGGAAACTGGTAATTATTTAAAACCGAAAGATTGCCATGCTCCTAGATTATCGGGTTTGCCGAAAATACATAAGGACGGTGTTCCAATGAGAGAAGTAGTGTCAATGGTAGGTTCACCGTTCGAGAAAGTGTCAAAATTCCTTATCCCGATCTTACGAGTGATACAGGGAAGAAGCGGTTTATACATAAAAAATTCGCGAGAGTTAAAAGAGAAAGTAAAGAACTGGCGGCTAGAGAGAAACGAGGTTCTTGTGAGTTACGATGTAAAGAACCTGTATCCATCAATTCCAATTGAAAGAGCGTTAAGGTTAGTGGAAAGATTGCTGAGGGAAAGCAAGAAGTTAAAGGATATAACAGGTCTGAGCGTTGGATCGGTCATGGAGTTATTGAAGTGGGTGTTTAACCTGACGTACTGTGAGTACAATGGGAGTCATTACGTTTTGGAAAGTGGACCGATTGGGCTTGGAGCAACGGGTGAGATCGCGATGATATTCATGGAGGAATTTCAGTTACGGGCAATCGAAACGTCACCATATCCATTGAATGAATGGTTCTGGTACGTTGATGATAGTGAGATAAAGTTAGAAAAAGATCAGTCGGATGTGATACTTGACCATCTAAACAGCATTGAAAAGGGGATAATCGAGTTTACCAAAGAAGAGCAAGAAAATGATGTTATCCCGGTTTTGGATCTGAAACAGAAAATCAACAGGAAAACGAAACAGATCGAATGTATGGTTCACTACAAGAAAACACATACAAATATAAATGTGAAGGAAAGATCAAACCATCCCTCCTCAATGAAGAAAGGTATAATTAAAGGATTTGCAGATCGTGCTCGAGCATTATGCGATCCTGGATATGTAGAAGAGGAACTGAAAAACATTGAAGATGTGTTTGTGGCTAATGGATATGACAGAGAGACAGTGAAACGGTATATGAAAAACAAAGAGGAGGATACGAATGAGTCGACAGATTCTAAAGATGAGGAATGTTGTAGAGGAATGGTGGTTATACCGTATTTACAAGGAATGTCGGAGCAGTTCAAGAGAGTCGCTAAGAAGCATCGTTTCCGTACCGCATTCAGACCTGGGAATAAAGTGAGACAAATAAAAACAAGGGCACAGAAACCACTGGGAGAGAAACGGAAGACTGTTGTATATGAATTTAAGTTCCTTGCAAATGTGATGAGGCGGTTTATGTGGGAGAGACTTGGCGCTTGTTTGGAACTAGAAAGAAAGATCATATGAGTAAAGTTCGATTGACGGGAGAGGACATAAAGAATGGAAAACTAAAGTCGGCAGAAGAAAGAATGGGTAAGGAAGATGGAGGTTTGGCGAGACATAGCGTTGATTGCGAGAGTGGGATTGATTGGGAGAAGGCACGAGTGATAACAACTGAAAATGGATTAAAACAAAGGAAAGTGAGAGAAGGAATTGAGTCTTTAAGAGAACAATATAATGGCTACACGGTTTTGAATAATTTCGAACAATTGGTGATGTGGAGACCATTGTTAAATAAGTATTTTAATAAGGAACGTGTAAACAAGAACACGCGCGCGCAAGTGCATATTGACGCACGCGCAAAATGACGTGACTGACAGTTACGTTAAATCGTCAGCATTTTTGAATATAACATCAACAACAATTGTCGCCTGAAGACGGACATTTAAAATGTCCGAAACGTTGCAAATTAAATTAAATTAACCTTTTGTATAAATCCTTGAGAAATAAAAATAAGAAATAAGTTATGAACAACAAAGGTGAAAGTTTTAGAAACAGGATTGTATTGTATTGTTTATAAATTGTTGACAAATCGCTCGCAGTACGTTTCATAGTGTTTTGTAATGCCTAATGGCGCAATAAGGATAAAAATACCACCGTTCGATTCAGCGTTAGAAATTGTACTAATTAAGGATTTCAAATGTATTACTAAACAACAGTGTTCTAGCGATTTATGGTCTTTGTTGTTGACAAACGCTCAAAATTATTAAACTATAAATGTCTAATTATAAAAAAATGCAGTACGTTTGATCCTTGATAACTTTGGTATCATTGGTGTTCTCTTTTTCGGCCGTATACCAGTGGATTCGTCTAACTTCTCTCTTCATTTTGATAGTATTTTGAGCCCAAAACATTTTATTTTGAACGTTTTAAAGCACAGGTTAATCCTAGCGTACGGACAGTCTTGAACTGAAGATTGTATAGCGTACTAAATAAACTTTACTTGTAGGGTAGGGCCTACCGTAGCCTGGATTCCAGAGCCTTCGACAGTAAATGAATAAATTGACATGTCGCGAAGGTTACTGTCGAAGTCTCTGGAATCCAGGGTAGGCCTACCGCATTTTAGTACTGTGTTTAATTAAGCCTTTCGGGCTCGTTTTCGACTTTTCCGCTTAGCTGGGGAGAACCTTGGTTGTTTACCATTTACATGTAAAACCCATCCGGTTTGAAATTGTGCTAATGGTAAGCAAAATTTCGGATAGAAAATCCCATTCGGATTATTCGCTTTCCATCTAATAATTTCAATTGTTAAATCGCGAAGAACCTGGAACTGGTTAAAAAAAAAATTAAAAATGTAAATGGAACAACATTTACCGGTTGAAACTTTCCAATCGGTAAGAGAGGACAACCTTTTCAAACAAACCGTTTATTCCGGAAAAGTTCCGGTAGGGCCGTCGAAATATGCTTGTTCCATTTACTTTCCGTATGGAATCACCGGAATTTCCATGTAAATGGTAAACAACCCTTATATCTTAATTAAAATAACTGTGTACTGCATGTATTATGTGTGACCATGTACAGTAATGTGCGTATTTGTACAGCCCCAGCGAGTTAACGCTCCATAGAGCGTCTTGTTTAACAATTATTCGCTGAAGGCGAGGTGATTATCGGTAAATAAAAACCGAGACGAAGTCGAGGTTTTTATCCACGATAATCACCGAGCCTGAGGTGAATAATTGTTTTAGTATAATTTCATAGGTGATTATTTGGAAAAAATATAAAAAAATACATATTTCTTCGTCATTTAATTGATAAAACGGTCTCGGCCGCCATTTTGAAAATCGCTTAGGTGATTATCGCGTAATAATCACCTCAACGGCAACCAATCAGCGTGGAGAATTTTCAATAATCACCTATATAATTATACTAATATATATAATTTATTACAACGACTATATCTGGGTGTTGAAAGTCATGTGACCGGCCGGTGCCAGGGCCTTTTCCCGCCTTCCCAATGACAAAAAGGGAACGAGGTTGGCGAGAAAAAATTTCAGACGCGAGAAAAAATTTCAGACGCGAGAAAAAATTTCAGACGCGAAAAAAAAAGTTGGACGCGAGAAAAAATTTCAGACGCGAGAAAAATAGTCAGGCGCGAGAAAAAAATTCAGACGCGAAAAAAAAGTTAGACGGGAGAAAAAATTTCAGACGCGAGAAAAATAGTCAGGCGCGAGAAAAAAATTCAGACGCGAGAAAAAATGTTAGACGCGAGAAAAAATTTCAGACGCGAGAAAAAAGTCGAGAAATATGAAATTCAAGCGCAATATTTCACAACCTCGTTCCCAGTCTCTTTGCTCTTGGGAAGCAAAGACCCTGGTCGGAGCTGGTCACGTGACCCATAGAAAATTGATAGCCCAAAAGGGGGATGGAAAAGTCTCATATTACATGTTTCCACTTCCGCACTTCGCTTGCAAGGAGTGGCCGTTCTATAAAATCATCTAATTCATCTTCGAGAATCATATATACCTCAAACTATACTTGCTGAATTGGTTTCTGTTTGCTTTTAAATTATACAAACATGCTAAAATGCAGATTCTTATAGCAACAGAAAATTCAAGAAATCAAGCAACGAGAACGTATGACTGTACGCTTTGAAATATTTTTATTTTCTCGGGTTTCGCCAGTTCGGGCGTGGTTTGATTTCACGCGTACGTTTCTGTTCTGGCTCTGATATTTATAATATGTTTATAATATGCCAATGAATTGTTCTGATATGGACACGGTATAAATTTTTGTTAAGCAGATGTCTCAAAAGAGACTGTTTATAGGTTGTAGGATTAGCGCCTTGCCGGTCTTAAACGTGACACATTTGGACACAAGCCAAATACACATTGAATGTCTACTCTATTGATTCTAAAACTGTTTATAGACATATTGCTCTAGATTTTTTTTAAAAGGTTATCATCGTTTATATTAAACACCAGGAAGACAAAATATAACATACAAAATTGTTTGAAATCGACAGTGCACAGCTGACATACGACAATTCACAACTGCATGAATTTTCTTTTTTGTCTGCACGAGTACCTGTTTGTTGAAGCCAAAATATTGCACAGTATCTCCTATAAATTCTATCGCCATTTACCCTCTCCCCTTAAATGCAAAGGAATGACAGCGGAAAAGGTTTAGCAAAGTATTTTTTATTACATCTGGTATATTAAAGTGTCCTATACGTTTTATCAGGGATATACATAATTCATAAACTGTATATGCACACAAAGTCTCGCTTATATTTATAATGAGTTTTTATACTGTAACAAACCTTTTAAAGTTTCCATTGATAGATAGGTTGTTTGCCTGCAGTATTGTTTGGTAAAACAGACTAAACTTCTAAAATGTCGGTTACAGAATACGATATTAAAAGATTAAAGTTGATTTAAATATTGATAACTCACAGCGGCATTAATCCATTATACAAGTCTAAAGAAGCTGGATTACTCTTCAATAAAGCCCTCAATGGACAATGCCAATGTCAATGAAAGGTCTAATATTATACATTTGCAAATTACTATATACACAAAATATGAAATAATTTATATAAAGTACAACACCAGTGTCTTGCCCTTGGCGTTTGTGTGACAACAGATAGCTAGCTACACTTCGACATTATCTTTCTTGATCATTGAGTTTCAGCAATGTAAATGAAATGAATTTTATAGCCAGTCCATAACGGGTTTTAATCCTGTGCTTTTACAGCCAAAATAGCACTATTGTTTACATGTTGGCGATGTTTGGGAAATCAAAGGATCCCGTTATAAAATAAATCTTTTGTTTTGAATATCGGACAGGATACACTTCAACTATGAAGAACCATATCGTTCGTTTAATACCGTTTGATCGATCAGTCTGTGTAGAAGATATGGATGTTTCATGTTTCTACCGTCGGCGATAAGTGCTAAACTTCGTGAGCCAGGCGCGTGTGGGGTGTTTTCCTTGCAAGTGAAATATGATCCAGCTTCTCGACTGAAATGTAACGCAACACTTATTATTGATGACATTCAGTATAGCAGGAAGTCATGATCGGTACGAATTTAGAACAGTTCCTCTCACAATCTCTTGTTGCAAATTACATTTTTATCAGCCGGAATTATAACACATAAAGTTGCAATTATCCAAACGCAACAGACTCCTCTACTACCCCTCCCTGAGGTCAAATTCAATTTACCCCCAAAATCTGGGGGTTCACGTGACCAGCTCCGACCAGGGTCTTTGCTTCCCAAGAGCAAAGAGCCTGGGAACGAGGTTGAATATTTCAATGGCACTATTAAATACGGCTCCAACCTCGTACCCAGGGCTTCTGCGCTTATTGCTCTCAAAAGCCCTGGGATAATCCAAACCGGAACACCATAGAACAGTGGTGCCCCCGGAAGCGGAAGTAAACAGTAGCTCCAGCTAAAAACGCTGACTGGGCATATTTTTACGCAAGGAGTGAGAATGGATTATTTGTTGCAATTTATGATATATTTGGACTTGTAAAGACGTCTTAAACTGCTTCTCGCGTGGCTTTTGGAATTTCAAGTCAGGAATGATCAATTTAGAGATACAATTATGCGTAAAATTAGCCCTTTGGCGAGCAAAAGAACATCTTATATCGCGACAACAGCATACCTTGTCAGCGATATACAGGGGCTATTCAATAATTAAAGTATAAATATTTATATTCGAGTACAACCTTGGTCATTTCAAAATTAACAGACTAGAAATCTTACTGGTAACATGGCTGGCTGCCGATTATCTTGGATTTGAGGGTTTTGAACAAGATATTGCAAGATTTAATTATAAATGCACAAGATATACTGTACTGTAAACATGCATCTACTTGAAGAATGTAAAATGAACAGTGATGAGTGATCACTGATGTAATATAATTCTGTACTTTAATATTTGGAAAACCTTTTTGGCAAATCTTGAGAATAATGGCTTTGGGAATCAATGTTGAAAATTGAAAACTGTCAGATAGCTGCATGGACAGCATGGTTAGAAGCATACATGTCATCGGATGAAACTCCAACTTTTGTTAATTGCCGATGTTCTAGTATTGGAATGAACAGTGTTATAAGAACCAATGGTGCTGAACTATTTTGGGTTTATTATAAAATATTGTTTATCATTTAGTTCTGGCCATTAACCTTACCTATTAAGTTACACATTGTGTCTTACTTTTTATTTTACTCTGGTGTGCACCCCCCCCCCCAGGCTCTGGTCAACAGGGGTGCATGTGAGGGGGGGGATGCAAAAATGATGTTTATCCCAATTCTAACTAACTTATGTTAAGGAATTCAGTTGGGTATCACTAGTTGACAATAGTGGAATAGCCAATATTAAATATTCTGAATTTTTTAAATGTTTTGAGAATCTAAAAATTTTCCAAAATGTTTTCTCAGAATGCTGGAAATGCCATTTCAGAGACCCAAATTTTAAAAATTTTCTGTGGTACTATGCCCGGCCCGGACCACCCTAGAAATCTCACACCTTCGGCGCTTGTTTCGCCATTGGTTAGCACCCCCCAAAAAAACTTTGCTGGATCCACCACTGCACCAGATGATTTTATATGTTGGGATAGATCATTGGTGTTCAATGGATTATCTCATAATACACACTAGTTTGTTAACCTACTCTAACACCATCATTGGCAATGGAATTGAGCAGTGATGTAGCCAGAATTTCTAATCAAGGCCTTCAAGGGGGACTGAAATCCCCAGGAGGGGCCTGCACTAGTTTGAATAAAGTTTGTTAGTATGTAAAAATATATTTGGACTCCCAAGCTATCCATGTATAATATAGTACAATGTAAACTTTTTAAATTCTAGTTAATAAAGTGCCATTTTGGGGGGCTATTTTAATGTGTTTTGGTGATTTGAAATAGCCTTGCAGTTAACACATGTTCAACTCTAATTAATTACAAACAAGTTCAGAACATTTAAAATATTTTGACTCCCCCCTCTGGTTACACCACTGGAATTGACTTGAGCCTTTTAGACCTCTGAATTTTAGTTGCAACTTAGAACAGTGTTCTCACATACAAGAAAATTGTAAGAAAATTTAAAATTTGTGCAAAAGCATTTCTCAAATAGGTCGTTCCAGAAAATATCCACACTCCCCCCACAGAGGAAATTTCTGCCGTTCAGAGGGGGAGGGGGAAAAAATTGTTTCTGATAATAATAAATGTATTAGGACATCCAAAGGGGTATGAGGGATTAACTTTCAATTTCCTCTGTGGGAGTGGTATGGGTGTTTTCTGGAATGACCCAATATAACTGTGTTTTTTTCCCAATCTAATCAAACTGTCAATCCTTGTACATGGGGAGGGGAAATTTTGGAGAAATAAAAATTGTGACCAATCAGGTTGGGGGTCCACCTGTAGGCCTGGTCATAGGCGTACAGGGCGGGGCTCAATTGTTGGGCAGACTAGGCCAGTCGGGCAATATTGACTTCACAGTTGGGCAATATTGGCTTATTATAAAAATAAATAGGAGAAATTATTCCCTCAATATTGGGGGAAATATGCTAAGTATATAATGGACGAAATTTAGTTCATTTTGATTAATAGTCATTTAATATATGTGCTATCAACAGTTTCTTTATGATATTAAGTGATAGATTACAATGTTTGTACATTAGAGATTTAGAGGCACTAATAATCAATAATAAATAGGCACTAATACAAACTCTGAGCCAGTGCACCCAGCATCCTCAAATTGGGAATAATTTGTAAATTTAAATATTTGTGTATAATTCATAATTTATCCTATTCCAATACAAAATGCAATAATATAGAACACACAATTTATCAAATAAAGGTAAAAAGGTATTAAAAACTTTATTATGTAATATTTACATTGAATATCGTGGTTGAAGTTGTAGATTTATACTTGAAATTTCAATTTTCGAACGAGAAATGTTTCGCTTTATTATGTTAATTAAATTTTTTACTTTGTTCGCCATTCTTGCTTATTTACAAATACAAATAGTCCATTCCTTCTTTTGTTCTTTTCAAAATAGCCCAGAATTTGGTTTAAAAAAGTATTTTCATGCAAAAACCAGCATTTAACTTTTGTATACACTCCTTGTGATAGCAGCCATGTTGCCAAAATATCACCCGGTTAATGAATAACTTGCGGTACTTTCATTGTATTCGCATTGACCAATCAAATCACGTTCTGAGTTGGATTATCCCAGGGCTTCTGAGAGCAATAAGCGCAGAAGCCCTGGGTACGAGGTTGATACGGCTCCGTATTAAAATACGGCTCCGTCTCATTATATTAACTATGGTTAGATTGTGTGTTATACTTTTTGTCCTCAAGATTTCTCCAAGTTGTACAAAGTCAATTATATTCATTGGATGCACAAAGAGAAAAGAACGCTGGTAAGTACTGATCAAGTGCCATTTGAGCTAGACTGCAGTTTAGCGGCCGTTTGTCAAACTCACATGTGTTCGTTTTAGGCCGTGAGGTAGTGGCTCAAAATATGGCTAGAAACCGATTTTCATTGTACACCTCGCTAAGCTAAAAAATACATACATATTCTTATAGATTTAAACACGCTGAATCCAAATCTAAAAAGTTCTTGCGGCTTCACCCTGCAGTTTTTTTTGTAAATTGCGATCAAAATCTTAAAATTTACGAGTTTTGCAATAGCATTTTACTATATGCCATACCTCAAAATGCGTACTCTTGGAATCAGTCCTCGCGCGCCCCATAGTGAAAATTATACAGGATAGGTCACTTCCGCCTACTCTTGAGATATGTGAATTCAGATTTGATGTAACAATGAGCAACACGATTTTCAAATTTCATATATTATTGCGACAAAGCGTATTTTCTGGCTTTGTACGAAGATATTTAGCAACATCAGGCATTCTTTCAAGATTATGAACTTATGTGTACACTATTTCATCCTTATGGCATGTAATAAAGGACGAAATAAACTACAATTTTATATTTTGAAGACAGAATAATGGACATACTGTACTATTTGGATATTTGGATGGTAAACCAAAAACTATCAAATACTTAATAGTGAATATATAAAATACATATTTCAACAATACTATAATTAATACCATATTCTTTTGAGTAATTAATAGCACATTAGCTTTCTTTTCGTGTAAAACTACATAAATTCACCATCATCACAATCCATTCCTCCTCAATCCTCATCAAAGCACTGTGATCAAAGTCATTGACAATTGTCAATTAGCTCTTCATCTATTTCACTGTTCTCAGAGTTGCTGCATTGGCAAAGTTCAGTGCACTTCAAATTTGCTTTAAAACATGAGCAGCATCTTTTTGTTTGACAAGCCTTTTTGCATTCACAGCTAACAAATTCTATAAAGATGCTGTTGGCTGTCTGGAGCAAGCCCTTGGGACCAAAAATTTGTAACCAATAGAAAGAATGTTACCTCTTCTGTAGAAATGAGCTCAGAAATGCAATTATAATTGCATCCATCTTCATTCATAGCGTGATGATAGTGTATAAATGTATAGATTATAGAGTGATGTAACAAATGTTGCATGACATGTGCATTTTTAGCCAATCTGGGGCAAAATATTCTGGGGGAGCATTGTCTCCTTCATATATAGCTGCTCTTTGTGTCGAGGTTTCTCTCCATGAGCGACTGCTCACTCAAGCACAACATTCCATTCCTTTTTTCTCAGTTACCATTACTTAGTCATGCTGCATATAACATTACTGCAGATAACATTAATCAGTTATGTGTTTGTCTGTCTTGGTGGCTAAAATTTGACAATTACTTCCAGTATGCAAACATGCTGCTAGTGTGCATGCAAAAGCACTTGTTTATAAATTATAAGACAAATTAAAGGTTGGCTTTGTTTAAATCTATAAAATATGGATGGATCGATGTTCATTTAAATTTAATAGTCCCAGTCTGATTTTGTTGCATATGGCGTAAAAAAAATACCTGTGGTTCCGGTTTCCGACCGACCCTATTTTGTTCTGCCGACCCTATTATTTTTTCAATGCGATTGACCGTGCGACCCTATTTTCTCCAGGTGGTTGCAGGCTGCTCGTACAGCGTGGCAAAATGGCATCTGTTGTCACACTAATTATTGAACCAAATTGCCTAAATTCATCCATAGGAAATACGCATGTCTGGTTAATATTGATGTCGGGACTCTACTGCAAATCGCCCAGCAAAAAACGGCATGTAGTAAAACACTGACTACCGGAACACCGGAACACCACCGGAACACCACCGGAACACCACCGGAACACCACCGGAACACCACCGGAACACC
>CACRXK020008641.1:7329-20440 GCA_902702795.2 Paramuricea clavata | reverse complement strand
TTAACATTGGCCTTGTGAATTTAGGTCGTTTTCCAATCATTGTTATGACATGCGCAGACGAGGTGAACGAGGACGTGTTGCATCGCCGCTGGTCTCAGTTCCAGGCCCTTCATTGCTCGCGGATTTTTGCCATAAAGAACTACAACATACGCGACAGCACCCCCCGGATGGAAACTGACACAACAGTTGTTGATATACTTTATAACTGCTGTATAATTTCGGATCAAGTGTTTTTACAGAGTATGGAGGAGTCGTCATGTGCGTGTTGTTAGGGGGACCAAGAACTATAAAGTATACGTGATGGCACCCCGGATGGAAAGTGTGTTTCGGCAGCTCGGCTGATATAATTTTGGAATTTGGAGGAACTGGTTGCTTGACGCTAAAGAAACCATCAGCAGCATGCACGCACGGCTGATGGACACTTTTGGTGTTACACACTACGGTTAGCGGAGAATAGTGTAATAGTATAGTTTACGTTATTTTATATTAAGTTTTCATAAAGACTAATAATATATAGGATAGTTTGCGGTAAATGCTATTGAGGGTCAGTTGTTCAATGCACGATCAGCATTACGAAAAGACGAGATATCTAATTAAGAGCAATTTTTTTTCGAAGTGTCGTGTATTTGCGATGAAAAATGTTCAAAACCAAAAACTGTTTTGGCCTTCCTCTCGAAATTGCTTTGGTTTAGCTTTATTCTCTAGTTTATACAGTTGGCTACCTTTTTAAATGCATTTATCGGTTGAGAAACATAAAATAATAGTAAAAAATTGTCAATTAAAAATCAATTATCAATGATGATTTCAGAGTGACGCCATATTTACTGAACTTATTGAAAACTTCAGACATCATTTCTCTTTGGTGTTTATCTAAAACCTCTTCATTTTAGCATAATTTTACAGATCAAGCACCAAACATACTTTTTAAGTTTGTTTCAGTGCTGATTGAGAAAAGTATCGAAAAGTAGAAATTTTTCGATGTAATCATATTATAACCGCAACTGGTATATTATACTCGTTAGTTTTGAGCGCGTTTAACGTACTAAAATTCTTATCTTAATTATTTCAAAGTTTATAAAAAGCTGTTGGGACGTTCACGTGAACCTATATACGATTAAACCAACCATGCATGCATGTTTTGAACAACCGGCCATGTCCTGAATGCATTTATCCAGTTGACAAATCATTTTGTGCATGTCAGAAACTAAGTATTGGTGGAATTAATAGTTATATTTGTAATGTTTGATATAAATTTTTGAAATTTATTGTTCAGCTGTTACTGACTGTATATAACTCGAGTCTCGTGTTTTAACTCGCAAACCATTCCTTTTTTGCGCATGCATGGCAATTTCTTAAGGTGAAGCCCTTTAAGTATCAAGCATTCACACGATAGAATACACGCGGTATACATTTGTTTACCAATATACAAAAATAATGTTTTTGAAATTTGTCTATACCTACATTCGTTTATATATAATATAACCAGATCTAGGCTAATTTAGTTGTTCGATGCAGCTTTTCCAGGGAGAGGGTAGATATTCAAAAAGGCAAGGTAGCCTTTCCAGGGAGTGGACAGAATTCCCAGTGGTGGAGGACGTCCTTGCTTTAACACCATCGTAGAAATCTTGAAATTACCGGACGATGTTGACTTTTTCTGGTGAAGATTTCAGACGGTCCGTGCAATCCCCCTACCCCATACCCCCTATCCAAAATCCACCCAAACTTATCATTTATAACCGTTATTACTCCCAAGTGTCGCTAGTTGTACGTGACCGAGTCTCCTGCCTTGGTTTTACTGCATGAATATTAGATACAAACATATAAAGTAATACAAAAACAACCACAAATACCGCACACCACGGTCTATCCAACACCCACGATATAAAACAGTACAAAAACAATAACTGAGCCCACAATCTATACGAAGCAAGATAACGGAGACTTATCTTAGGTTCTCCAGACGATTCACCGCTGGCCGGATGTTGGACATGCTTCACAGGACTTAGAGTGCGCGGTCGTTGCACAGCAGGAGACAGGTAACGAGCTAAGGAACCACGCCAGCCAGGTGAGGTATAAATCGTTGACAAATAAGGGCCGAACTGAAATGGAAAATATGTTTTCAGCACACACATGATTTCAACACCCTGAACTAAACTAACTTTATTTATATTGGATAGCTTTATCAGTTCCAACCTGTTCTTCCAAGAGGTCGAGTAAGGTTCATCCTTTATTGATCCAGTGTTACTACAGGAGGAAACCTAAACTAACTTTATTTATACAGGGTAGCTCTATCAGTTCTAAACTGTTCTCTCTAGAGGTTCAGTAAGGATTAACTCTTACTGTTCCAGTGTTACTAAAAGAAGAAACCCAAACTAAACTAACTTTATGTATACTTAGAGATTCAGTATAAGTACAGAAGAAAACTACAACTTTTCTATCTTTATTTCTATGGGATAAATTTATCAGTTTTAAACTGTTCCACTTAGATGCAGGGCTCAAAATAACGATCGGTCAACGGACAATGACCGGCTAAAAATGCCTATTGACCGGTCACTTTTTTACCTCACCGGGCATTCTGACCGGCCACATTTTCATGTCTTCCAATGTGATTGCTGACGTCATGAATTAAAACATGAAACTATGATTATCGAAACAAGTTTCTAATAGTTTGTTTCACTGTTAGAGTAAGCGTATCAATGACCGGTCGTAAACAGATTTTGGCCGAGCTAAAATCAATTTGACCGGTTATTTTGACTGGAGACCTATATCCATAAACTGAAGCAAGGATTTCCAAGTACTTCTTTACAAATTTAAGGACATTCAAGGCCTTGGATTATTGTTTTCAAATTCAAAGACATTCAAGAACTTTCAAGTTTTGTACGAACCCTACCTGAACGCGAAAGGCACTTGCAACCACAAGTGTGTATATGGTTAACCTACCTTTTGATTGAGACTGATTGATAGTTGATGAAGACTTCTCACTAAGAAGACAACCTCGTAACTCCGTGCAGGTTGTAAGTCTGGATCACCACTGTACTGAATATCAAATCTTCGCAGACCATTTGCCATCTATACAAGACAGAGAACAACACAGTTTGTGTTAAAACATATGTTAAAAGTACTCAAGGGTAGGCTGGGATCTTGTTGGCTTCACTTTTCTCAATGCAAATGCATATAGAGCTCACAAGGTGTGCAAAACAAATACTGACCTGGTATTTTCCCAGAGAAGTCAATTCCAGGCCTTTCTCAGTTTTCTTACAATCAGGTAGGCTCTCGATGCTGCCTCTCTGTGGCCGAGAATGAGAGCCTGGGCTCGACTTATCACCAACTTCCGCTGCCCATGGTATTGTGGTCTCGTGTGTGGCATCCTCAATCTAATATGAAAAACAAATGTACAACTAATTCTGTAAGGTTTGATTGTCATGATTGATCGACTGACTATCGTGATTAATGTACTGATTGTTTTGGTTGATTGATTGTTACAGTTGACTGCATGTCATAGTTTATCGATCTATACGATTGATTGCTCATCTTGAGTGCTTGTCTTGATTAAATTGATTGTCATTAATTGATTGATTGATTGCTTGCTGGGATTCACTAATTTATTGATTAAACGACTGATTGAACGATTGTAATCATATACGCTTCCGGAAAGTAGGTCGCCATGGTTTATACAGAGCCTCGTTTTAGCTTCGCCGCTGGTTTAATTATAATGATAAACAAATGATGAAAGCCGTACCTGAAATAATGTTCTAAGATGTTTCGAAACTTGCACCAAATGTTCCTGAGCCTTGGAGTTCTCATCTTGTATGAGCCAATAATGTTCATCAATAGCAAACGCATCTTGAAGCCAGTTCAAAGTGTTTCTTATCTTAGTACGAACCCAGCCGCCATGTTGGTGATCATCTACATTGCCTCCTTGAGGTTCACGCAGAGAACGTAAAGTTTCTTCAACGCGGTGTAACAAATGACGAATCTGATATACAAAAAAAGATATATAGTATTGGATGATAAAGCCCATTCAAACATGGGTATAGTTTGGGATCTGCCAGTATCTTTACCACTTTGAAAAGTAAATTTTCGGGTGCAGAAGGGTTGTTTGTAAAAACCACTTTAAAAATGGCTAGCGCAAAGAAATGGAGGGCTTAGAAACACAACTTGAATTCATAGGATGCAAATTTAGAAGGTGTTTTATGAACACCAAAGTACCAGACAATTTGATGTACATTACGTCCAACGCACGATCTCTAAAACTTTGACATTTTTGCTATATTAGCCTTTCACACATAATTTTTCAAACACATGACTGATTTTTTGCATGATTCATTTCTTACATACTCTTTACAAAAAGTTTAAAGATTATGCGTGAAAGGCTACTATGGCAATAAGTCCACGTTTAAAAATTGGGCGTTGGACTTAATGTACTTAAAATACTCATTAATAATTCATAAACCTTGTGGCAAATCATGTCAGCCATAATATGTCACGTGGAGTGACTTTATATCTGATAAAACACATGTGGCATTATATAATTGTTCATCTTAATTAGCATGATTATACTAAGGTTCATCCTAATTAGTATTCTTTTGTAGTCGTATTTTAAGCTATTCAAAACACTCGTTGTCGTGTTTTAAATAGTACATCAAAGCTGTCTGGCACTTTGACAATTAGCCACTTCGAAGTTGATGAGAGGACTGGGGACGAGTGTTAAAAAGTGTCCAAATTAAGAAATGAACCAAATCACTAAAAAGAGCACCTCAAAATTAGTAAGTATACAGAGTTTGAAGACGTTTACATGAATACCCTTCGAATAACAAGCTTTCGAAAATTGTGATATTTACTATGAAATGTATAGCAATTTTTGTTTTTGGGACGCGCGTCCCAAAAACAATCTTTTAATCAAGTGCTAGAATTTAACAATTTTTAAAAGCTTATTATTCGAAGGGTATTCATGTAAACGTCTTCAAACTTTGTATACTTACTAATTTCGAGGTGGTCTTTTTAGTGATTTGGTTCATTTCTTAATTTGGGCACTTTTTAACACTCGTCCCCAGTCCACTCATCAACTTCGGAATGGCTAATTCATAAAACATCTTCTAAATTTGCATGAAATCCCTCCTGCGTATCCTCAGCGAATCCATCCTTGCAGGCTTTCCGTGCTCCCTGTAATAATATATCATTTTATTAAACTAGATACTTACATTATTTATATTTTCTTCCATCCAAAGTGGTCTGTATGGAGTTCCTGGAGTTTGCAGTTCCATGAAATGAAGATAATGATCAGGTTTTGGAGATCTTGATTTTTGAACAAAACCAGTTTGCATTGAAGTCAGGCACGAAAGCAGCTGATGCTCCGCTGGATGAAAATAAGAAAATCATTTGTATCATATATTAGATTAAAACAGGGATGGATCAGTAAATCCATTTCTAGATTGAAAAGCATATTACCTTCATTAACAATATACATCAAGTGTTCTTGAGAAAACACCTATATAAATATTAAAGTTTGTGAAATTCTGATCATATTTGAGCAATATCACAAGCCACTACGTCACGCAAAAATCGAGTTCATTTTGTTTATCCTACACAAAAAAAACACTAATTCTCCCCAGAGCTCCAGAGAAGGTCGCAAAGTCTATACCTATCTTGCACTCCTTTGCGAAGGCTAACGAAGGTTGCACAACCCCTCATCTGCACCCCCAAGTAAATCTATTCTTTACTACAGTGCAATTTATGTACAGTTTGTACGCACCTTAGTTACTCGATAAAAGAGTTGTGTGTCCCTTGACGATCTGAGATTAAGTTTTTCTGCTCTGTTTAGAAATTCTTGCAGGATGACAGTATAGAATAACAAATTATTGTGAATGAATGGCTTCCTGAAAAAAAATTTGTATATTAAGTGCAATATTGAATAATAAATGCAATGCATCTACCTTGAAACTAAATCCAAAACTAAACTAACTTTATGTATACTGGATAGCTCCATAAATTCTAAACTATTATCCCTAGCGGTCCGGTAACCACCCCTCAATAGACACTTCAACAATTTATGTGCAGACTTGTAGTGTCAATTGCCCAGTTTTACCATAAGTGAAAACGGAATTACAGTTGGTATGGTCACTCGAAAGCCATTTGTAGTTGTTTGTGTATGCCAAATTATATGCAAAATGAATGGCGTCATTCAACTGGTTTTAAAAATCGGAATCGAACTTGGAATCGGGTTTGATTGTGACTTGGAACAATGTATTACTTTCCTACATGATTGATCAATCGCTACAATACGACAAGGATTAAATATATTGAGGTCAGGGTCCTTACCAGAAAAGCATTCTCCCTACATTTCTGGGTGGAGTGCCTTGTTCTGAGTTCATGTATCTCCAGGGTTGAATGTAACTTAACCACGTTTCTAAAATCTGACAAAATAATACAAATCAAGATCTTTTAGATGAAGCTCTTCGAGTCCTCATATGCACGGGTTTAAAATCCTTTCCAGGATCGTGTTAGGCTGTTTACATGATCCCGCTTTGCTGGGATGATTTTGATGTATTGAAATAAGTCACAGTGTACGATTCAGCAAAAATAATGATTTTTTCCTGTGGTAGACTACAGTATAATTGTAAACAAAAGGTTGTTCAAGCAGCAATAATAATCTTCTTGAACTACAAGATTTTCTCGACAACATTTGAGTTCTTTTAACTGGCGTTTGAAGTTTCGTTTATTGGGGTCATGTTGAATAACCAAAAAGCTCAGTCACTCCAGACAAAGAGCCTTCGCTCGAAACGTCGAAATTCTCCTTGTATATATTTTCAGGTAGTTGCATCCCCACCAACGAAAGCTTGGTCATGTAGACAGCCCCTTGGCCAGACTCAGTGAAGATCCAAGTCTATTTGGTATAGTGCGGAGTACAGTACTTACAAATCTAAAAGTTGGATCTAGAGGCCAATGAGCGAAACAGTGATGGATAAACCAATACAGTCGTCTCTTGAATAGTTTCATTGATTCTGGCATGAACGCTCTGGAAAAATAACCATGATTATTCATGCACGGAAGCAAAATTACTACACGTGCTTTCATCGGAACAAGCATGTAAAACGTATACGCTATGCATGTACTATATACCTGTAAGAAGCTTCATCGATCTCGTTATTAGAAGTGACTGCCGTGTGGTTGTTCATGTTGACATTCATAAAAAGATGCAAGTGTTTCACTAACATTCTCACAACACGAACGTGATCCACACTTGGTAAAAAATAATCCTGAACAAAAGAAATCTCTTATCGATCCTATGTTACTACAGAAATGCAAAATAAACTAACTTTATTTATACTGCCTAGTTCTATCAGTCTTAAACTGTCCGGGCCCCTAGTGAAGCTTTAAGTGCTCTCCCTAATTGGTTGGTTCAGTATTATTAACAATTTAAGCGAAAAATGTGCCCTGATGCACCCCATTTTACTCTGTCTAACGCAGGCAATTTTACTTGTCAAGGACAGAGTGCTGCCACTCAATGGGTTAATGAGCCTACAGTATCTGCTCATGGATCCTGTTAACCCTTTAAGTGACAATTGCTTTGATGCGCCCCACTTCATCATTTTACAGTACTCTGTCTAACATCAGATAATTTTACGTATCAAGAGGAGCGCCGTGCTGTCACTCAATGGGTTAATTCCGAACTGTCGGTGTTAGGTATTGTAATACCGGACTACCGGAGTTTGGTAATACCGGACTACCGGTGTTTGGTAATACCGGACTACCGGTGTTTGGTAATACCAGACTATACCGGTGTTTGGTATTCTCATACGACTGAGTTGAAAATATAATAGGAAACCAAGTATCCTACCTGACCAAGAGGTGCAAACAACTGAGTTCCTTCTCTATCTACACCATGGTTCATCCAAAACTCAAGAAATATCTACAACAAAACATTCATTGAAGTTAATAGTCAGGCAAAGCAAACCCTATAAGTCAGTCACACTACAAGATTTTCCTTTTCATCAAATTTCTCGTCTGTATCGATCAGATATATACGCTCAAGAAACAAGTTAAAAATTTCCTGTTAATCGAAAATAATTAACTCTGTTTTGGCGGGATAACTTCAAATTAACCCAGTTCGTGCATGAGTGCGAATTAGCCGGCCAACAAAACACAAATCGTTGTGCGAGAAAACAGTTTTACAGGTCAAAAAATTAGCGGCCTACAATTTCATGGGAAAATTTGTAGGAATCTCTCGGAATCCCTAGGCAATTAAATTTCTTGTCAGACAAAGAGAAACATGAACTAAACAATTGCTTTTCTGAAACTTTCACCTATGTTCATATTAAATAATTTTGTGTTTTTAATTTAAATCAAGGATCACACAGGAGGTTTTTGATAAAAAAAAAAGAAAAAAATATTATCAAAAACCTCTTGTGTGATCCTTGATTTAAATTAAAAACACAAAATTATGAACTAAACAGTCCAAAACAAAAATTTCCATCGCAAAACAAAACTAAAATTGAATATTCCAAAAAATATTTTGTAGATCAAAATTGAAATTTGAAGGTCAAAACTGTAGCATGGTCTACAATTTTTGAAATTCATTGTAGGCCAGAAAATTCTTAATTCGTACCCTGTATTACATATTACCCCTTGCATTCCTGTTCATACCTGAAGAAATAACTCCGACTGACGAGCTGGCATTGAACAATGATCAAACGAAGGACCAGAAGGGGTAGCTTGCTTGTTTTCAAAAGTTTTGATGAGACCAGAAAATGCAGTCTGAGGGGAGGCATCGCCAACATTATTGCTAAAAATTTGTGGAAAAACATAACATTATTTGTAGGTCTGTACATGTATTTGATATCCATATCAGCGTATTGGATATCGGTATATCTGCCTAATTCTCCTTAAAGTACTTGCCGATATTATCGCTATTACATTATAACAGATTTATACAACATATTTTAAATTTAAAATATATTTTTGATTTCAATTTGAGTGTAACGTACACAACTCAGTGACCCGAATAAATAATTATAAATTCAATATATAGCCATATTGAAAGATGTTATCAATGTATACATGTATGATAAGTGTTAATACGTGATTGACCACTCTCAACTCATAATTATGATAAATTTTTACAGTAAGTCTAATTGTCATTTGTGAATTTCGAAGCAAAATAGAATATCAGTATCGGCCCTTGAATATCGGTTACCAATCTCGTTCCCCAGAGTATGCCTGTTCGCGGGTTATGCACTACATAACCCGCGAACAGGCATACTCTGGGAACGAGATTGATCGATTATCAGAATATTGGTAAATTTCTATATCGGTACACCGCTACACAGTAGACAGTATTTTAATAAAATACATGCAGTACAATGGACGCTCGCAGGTTAGGATCTTTGCAGGCTACTTATACTGTATACAATAGGCGTATGAAACAGCGGGCAGGGTTAACTGCCCCCCCCCCCAACCCCAACCAAACCCAAAAAATAATTTTTAGAAAACCATAGAAATTCGGGCAAATGCTAGGAAAAATCAAGAACATTCGGGCAGATGTATCAGATAATATGTTAAATTCTGGATATTTCATTACAATCGACCATAAAAATGTCCATAAAAATGCTCCGTCCCCGGAAAGCATCAACCCCATACGCTTATTCTATATACCCGCGTATATTATAAACAATAGTACAGTACAGACTCTGTCTGAAAGAGACAGAAACTATTATTATCAATTATTTATTTGATTATTATATCACACTTATTATTATTACAGATAATGAGATATTAACATTATTATTATCATTATTATTATAATTATTTTTATAGAGACTATATTCTAAATTTTAAACGTTATTAATGTTATTCATTTGTTTAACACTGCAAGACGAAGTCCAAACGTACTGAACGCACGACTACACGCGTGTTCCGTAATTACAATATATTTGAATTATATATGAATACTAAATAAAACCGGAAGCAGAATTGAATCCTACAATGGCATTGGATGTTAATTCCGGGAAAGGAGATAAAAATATTATCAAGATAGAAATATCAATATAATTTAGAGCCCCTCGTCCCCTCTGTGTTATTAGAGACCTTACGATTTTAGGACGGCAACGGCTTCCAATACAATAAATCATTGAAAATAATTGAATAATTACAATATATGAATAATTTACACATTGTCCTCGCTCTGTTTACAACGCCAAATCACATATTTTCACGTCTTGATACAACGGCTGCATTTCAAGCCGCAACAAGTGCAACTTCAAACTGGGTTTAGCAGAACTCTTCTCAACCATAAAACCCATGTCTTAACTTATAAAACTGTATTAAATTTATACGATTGATAATATACGACGAACTATCTTTACTACCATTTATTTGAAGGAGTTTGTTTTGGCCGTCGCCGTCGCGTTGCCGTTCTAAAATCGTAAGGTCTCTATTCATGCAGCTGCCATAATTCATCGACTGGATGGTATGGGTGGATGTATCGAACCTGACGCTGTGGGGTGACGCAATGTGGGGTGCAACCACATTGACAGAGGTATGTATCCTCTCTTCCCCTATAAGCTTCTTCGGGTACCATATCGAGCTGTGTCGTTAACAGGTTAATGATTTCTTCATTATCTTTAAGTTTTTGCCCATACTTTTTGTTCTCGTTCTGCAAGTTTTCAATAACGTCCGCTTGCGAAAGACTGCTGGTTTCTCCTTGTTGAACATTTAAGGCTGCAGCAAGTCTCTCGACTTCACTTCTCAAGAATACCACTAGCCTTTCTTGCTTGTTGTTATGCGCTTTCAAATCTCCCGTCTGGTTCACGAGTTGTCTCCTTTCTTCCAGAAGCTGTTGCGTTTTCCAAGTAAGCATTTCTAACCTCAGGATCAGCAAATCGTTCTCATGTTGCCGTACATGGTCAATTTCCACCAAAGCTTCAAATTTTTCCTTATATCCAAAACAATCTCCAATGAATTCCGATTTCGAACTAAACGAAGCGTCGGGGAAGGTCGAACAAACCTCTTCCCAAAACGAATCATCGTTGCTGGTGGGCAACGAACCTCCAAACAACATACCCAAAACGTCCTTGAAGAGGGACGAGAACGACATTATTGTTGACCTACTGTTATTCTCTGTTACTTATTAGTGCGTTGTGATCATAATATTAACCCGTTGCTTCATGGTGCAATCATCTCACCCCTGCTGTTCCCGGCATATATAATAAGATATCGCACAAAAACGTCATTGAAGTGGGCGGTAGAAGATAGTTCTTATATCTGAATACAAATCAAGCTCATGAGTCATGACCCTCATTCGTGTTACCAACGTTTTTAGGAAACTTGTAGCTTTCTATTGATCGCAAAGTTTCAGTCTTTCCCACACAAACGAAATTCCAGCCTGTTGTTGAGAGCACTTAAGATTAAAGACAAAAATACTTGCAAAAATAGCTGTTTAGACCTATACCTACATAGATAAACTATAAATTGAACCGTAAAATGAGTTAGGCCTAAATTTAACTTGGAAACTTTAACTGGATTGTTTCTAGAATGTGCTTACTTCTTCACCTCGTTTGCTCTTGATATATGCTTACTCAGGAAGTTATCATATACATTCACATGACGTATTGCGAGGCAGCGAACTACATAAATCCTCGTCGGACCTAAGGGTGCGTTCCTTTAGTACAATCCTGATTTGGATCTTCGAATCCGATTATCGATTTTCAGTTTCATTTAACAAAATCTTAAAATAGATTCGAATCTGATGAATCCACCTCAACATATGGATTTTTCGAATTCAATCTGAATCTTGATTAGGATTCAACGTTCCTTCTGAGTTTCTGGCCTCCTAGCATGTACCTTGACCCGACCGAAAGGTATAGTGGGACAGAAAAAATGGCGGGAAAACAGCAGGCGAATTCCGATTCTCACAATTCGTTCCATTTGTTTAACGAATCCAAAAAATCCGAATCCTAAAAATCCAAATCTAGATTTACAAAAGAAACGCTCCTTAAATCTTCGTTGGTTCTCGATTTTAGTTAGCATACTTAATAGAATAGATGGTTTGGAAACTCATTAGAATAACAATATAACTCATTATCTATGTTAGTCAACGTTTATTCATAAATCTGGTCCTTCACCGTCACATGTGTATTGTATTTTTGCCAAATCCACCAATAGCAGTTTCCAATTTCCCCTATTGTTCGAGTCACGGATAGGTGACTTTCCTAAAACATTGCTATTGGTTAGTTGGGCAAAAATACAATACACATGTGACGGTGAACGACCAGATTTGTAAATAAACGTTGACTAACATAGATAATGATTTATATTGTTATTCTAATGAGTTTCCAAACCATCTATTCTATTAACTATGATTTTAGACAAATTTGAATAATACGTTCGTATAAGCAGAGCGCTGTTCGTAAGTATTAATATACAGTATAGCACTGATGGTAATAGCCCTTGAAAGCTCACTCCCACACAAAGTCAAAGGACCTCAAAGGAATTCCAAAATTCCAGCTTGTTGTTGAGAGTACTTAAGATTAAAGACAAAAATACTTTACAAGCTATTACGACAGCATGTGACATGCTGTCTCGTGAATGTTCGAATATTGACTCCCCACTTCAACTAGAAAATCCGTTTAGAAAATGTTATTCGCGCTGTTAAGGAATTTTTCTTTGTCTTTTCTAATTAGTTCCACCCGAGAAATCACAAGACAAAGAAAAATTCCGCTCCGCGCGCAAAATTCCGCCTAGTGGAAAACAGGCTTTACTGATGAGTAACAATTACGGCAACAATCACAACAATGAGCGAGCTTTCAACGGCTTCTTACGAACAGTTATTCAAATTTGTCTAAAATCAAGAACCAACGGCAACGAAGATTTATGCATCGCAATAAGTCATGTGAATGGTATGCATGTATATTTCGATAGTTGTTGTTGTTGTTGTTGTTGTTGTTGTTGTTGTTGTTGTTACGTAAACGTTTTTTCACACGTGCGTAAACGCAAGGAAAAGTTTGAATCCATTTGGAAGATTCTTATGAAATAATTAAATGAATAAAAGCACAGCATTTGGTTTCGTGTGTGATTTAAAGTCTACTTGTTGAGGGGGGGGGGGGGGGGGGGGGGG
>CACRXK020008640.1:0-20442 GCA_902702795.2 Paramuricea clavata | reverse complement strand
TATCAGTGTAAGATAAGGTTTATACCCCTGCCCCTATGTGTAACATAAGGCATTCACACCTATATCAGTGTAAGATAAAGTTTATACCCCTGCCCCTATGTGTAACATAAAGCGTTCACCCCTGTATCAGTGTAAGATAAGGTTTATACCCCTGCCCCTATGTGTAACATAAGGCATTCACCCGTATATCAGTGTAAGATAAGGTTTATACCCCTGCCCCTCCTATGTGTAACATAAGGCGTTCACCCCTATATCAGTGTAAGATAAGGTTTATACCCCTGCCCTTATGTGTAACATACGCAGAAGCAGACATACTAATTACCGACAACTACCGTCAACAGCTGACAACAAGCTCACAAATACCGACAACAAGCAAATACTGTACATACTTTCATTGTATTCTTATAATTATCTGTATTGTCACGGAGTTATTAAAATTGTTAAAAATTGTTTACTTCCAGTCTAAAAGTCCTATAAAATGTATGTCTGTATATAATGCATCTAAAATGTTTATTAGAATTTCAATTTAGTACCACAGTACGAAGTTATGAACAGAAACTAGCTAGAAATTATTTACATCAATTCACTTTTGGGTTTCCTCATAACAGCCATGCATTCATACAAATACAGACGTAAAAACGCACAAGTTGTTACAGGTCTGCAAACAAGTTGTTACAAATCTGTTCACAAGCTGTCGACAAGTTGTGTTCGCACTGCTTGTTCCCAGTTGTTGTAACAAGTTTGGAACAAGCTGTTAACAGCTTGTAACAAGCTTGATGGCATTATCAGACTTGTGGCAAAGTTGTTCTAACAAGTCTGGTACAGTCATGATATAACAAGAATGTTACAAGGTTGACGACACAAGGTTGTAACAATATTGTTATATCATGACTGTATCGGACTTGTTGAAACAACCTTGTAACAAGCCTGATAATATCAACATGGTTGTTACAAGTTGTTAACAGCTTGTTCCAAACTTGTTGACAATTTGGGACAAGCAGTGCGAACACAACTTGTTGATGGCTTGTTGGCAGACTTGCTACAAGATGTGAGATTTTTACGCGTGTACTACAGACGTAAAAACACACAAGTTGTTACAGGTCTGCAAACAAGCTGTTACAAATCTGTTCACAAGCTGTCGACAAGTTGTGTTCGCACTGCTTGTTCCCAGTTGTCGTAACAAGTTTGGAACAAGCTGTTAACAATATGTAACAAGCTTGATGGCATTATCAGACTTGTGGCAAAGTTGTTCTAACAAGTCTGATACAGTCATGATATAACAAGAATGTTACAAGGTTGACCAGACAAGGTTGACCAGACAAGGTTGTAACAGTATTGTTATATCATGAATGTATTGGACTTGTTGGAACAACCTTGCAACAAGTCTGAGAGCATCAACAAGCTTGTTACAAGTTGTGAACGGTTTGTTCCAAACTTGTTGACAACTTGGGACAAGCAGTGCGAATACAACTTGTTGATGGCTTGTTGGCAGACTTGCTACAAGATGTGAGATTTTTACGCGTGTATATTAAGAAATATACAATTTGAAAGTATGTTATGTATTTGCTTGTTGTCGGTAATTGTCATTTTAATTCGGTTTTTATTTAATTTTATGTTCTTGCAAAGCCTGATTGTTGCATCTTCATCATTTATTAAACTGTAGAAGCATGAAACTATAAAGACCTATATTAAATAGTTGTCGAATAAAAGTTCAATATTTTAAATACCGAAATGTAAACAAAGACTACAAAGGCTTTGTTTACATACGGACTGTACCCTATCGAAAAGTGAAAACCCTTTAAATTAAAAACTTACCATTGACAGGCAGTTCTTTTATTCAAGCGTTGTCTCTTTATCCATGGTCGAATTTCCAGTACAGCGATGTAGCGAAATTTCCGGTCGTCTTTCACAACAAATAACATCACAATATAAAGTCAATATAAACTGCACGTATTTTTCTCTTTACCACCGAATCGTTTTCCCTATCCATTGAATTATAATTTCCAAAACTACCAGTCGTTATAACGTAAAACAAGCGGGTATTTTGTGAACAGAAATGCCCTTTGAATCACACGAAGTAACTAGCGCCATCTTGTCTTCTTCAAACATTACAAATTTTCCCGCCAAAACCTCTGTGGGTGAAGGCGAAGTCCCGTATGAAACTGACGTCACAGGTGTCATTGAGCATGCGCACTATATTTGGTGTCAAATGTTTCAAAAATAGGCACTAAATCCAATTTTAATCTCTTAATTTTCGCTTTCCACATATTGTTCGACCCTACTATGATTGCAACACAACAATTTTTGCCCGCTGAACATTTTAAAATCAACAAAATTATTAAATATGAAGTATTATTTCATAATTTATAAAAATATGTTGTTCGGCCGAACATCGGGAAAATCCGAAGTTGTCTAAGCCACTGAGCTGTATACAGCACTGGATGTCTGTTTTATTTTCATGTTCGGAACTTACTTCATGTAACCAAGCTTGTTCTGGCTCAAACAACATGGCCGCTCAAATTTTCAAAAAAATCATGTAAATTAGGACATTACTATGATTAGGTAAGCGTAATACTCGATGTAAAGATCTGAGATATCATATCTCTGAAATGCCTGTTGCCATAGTGATATCTGAGATATCATATCTCTGAAATGCCTCACATTTTAAATATGATAAAACACTCCTACGTGTGTTTTAGATAGTACTTAAAATTCGCACAAACTGACTCTGCTATCTAGTGATATTGGCGATAATATTGTGTAGTTCATTATGTATGCTAACTCACATGGTTACGTCATCGTCTTGCCACACACCCACTCGGCACCCAATAATTAAAGCGCTAGAAAGAAAAGTGAGGCGAACTTTATGCGCATTTAATTTTAACACAGTTTTAAGCGAATACGTACATTTCCTGGGCTCTGTGGTCCAGGTTGAACATAAAAGGGTGTTCACTATCTAGGGGGGGGGGGCACACCCCTCTCTCCCCATGGCTGTGGGCACAAGTTCAGTTTGAACATGGGTGATCATACAGCTGGCCAGGGATATTCTTTTAAGATTATTGTTGGAACTGGGAATTGGGCTAGAACATATAACTGGAAATGAGATTGATAAGGTGGGGTTGGGAAATGTGATCTATAGCCCCTAACCCGCTTGAGTCCCCTCTCATTCACAATTACATTGGCCCACCCCAAGAAACTATTTTAAAACTCTGCCCCCATCTCCCAATCCAACCGGCCCACCCTCCCTCATAGATAATAAGCGGTTCCTCCTAATGGAACTTTTGCGAGAATATGCCATGAAAGTATACAAACATTACTTTTTTTGGTAAATACTTTTAAACAGTGTTCTGGGAATTCAACCCAGAAATGAACGAGTACTGTGTTGTCGAAATTTTCAAGACTAGATTAGTGCCTATATCGATCAGGAAATTTAATTGTCTGGTACTATATTGGTTAGAAAATTTTAATTTATTACTGGTATCTGCAACTTTGTATTTCAGCAAAATTGAATCATTCCAAAAAAATCAACCCTATCCCCAAGGAGGAAATTTCTGCTATCCGAAGGGGGAGGGGATAAAAGGTTGTTTCTGATAATAGTAAATGTACTAGGATGTTCGAAGCTCTAGGGTAAACGGGTTAATTTAATTTCCTCTGTGGGGAGGTATGGATGTTTTCTGGAATGATCTAAATTGTTGACGAAAATAACATATATGCCTGAGTCATGTAGATGGCTCCCCCTTTGCAAACCACTTTTTAATTCAAAACATGGAAAATGGGGTCTAACGATGTGGAATATGATAATTACTGCATATATTTCAGAGCATGCAACTCCATTCACAGAATATAAAGACACATGCACTCAACGACGAACATGAAAATATACAACAGCTATATAATCCATTTTTTCTATACAGTACTAAATTCGTCCCGAACACGGACACTGTTTTTTGTTTTGGAATTTTGCCAAACGAAAAAATGCATAATCACCCGAGGAAAACCAGAAGTGCCATGCACGGTTGCTGTGCATGGCGAGATCTGGTGAAAAACCTTGGTGATTATGAGTCCTGATACCGAAAACCGCAGGGGGAACCCCACCCACTTACACAGACGAATTAACTATAATATACCATACCTACCCATACCTACCAAAATCCAGAAAGGTAAAAATCTTGCAAAAAAAAAAAAAAATCTCACGAGATGTTCAATAAAACATTGTAGACCACCCGAAAATTCAGTCTACGGATTGCGCAAGATAAATATATCCCTTTTTATGAACAAATTGTTCCACATAAGGTATATTTATCTTAACCTTGAAACTTGAAAATATTTCAAATATGTTCAGGACAACGTGCGTGGCAAATGAATCCAACAGCCCAACAGATTTTACGATAGTTTGTAAAAGGTGTTAGGACAATTGGATGCATTCCGAAGATGTGATGTGTGCATTTCTATATTTGGATTTTTGGCGTATTTTGCTATCGCGCGCTAGAAAATTGCACCGCGCGCACTCAATTTAAAAAAAAGCATGCACTGATTTTTATGCCCTTAATTTTACCTAGCATCCAAGGTAGCGCGTTTAATTTTAATAAGCATGAAACTTGGCGCATGAAACCTTGTTTCAAGTCTAGACTATATAGAGCACACTTCACTATTTGCACATGGAGTACACTCAGTGACTGTACTCCGCATTACAGCCGCACGCGCGCGCGCTGCTTATGTTAATTAGCTGCGTTCGACCATGGTGTTTTTATGATCCATGGTTCGACCAAGCTTATGTATGAACAATGCAAGACAACACGGAATGCAACATGGCAAACATTCTATATTGCTATTGCTACCATATATGAACTTGATCTGCAGAGTGTTTTCACGGCAGCTATGTTTGGGAACAAGTTAAAGTGCCGAAATACAAGGAAACAAGAAAACCATTATTTTGAAAACTTGTCCGTCAACAAAGCAACACATGAAAACACCCTATTTTCCCTGGCGGTCTTTTCAACTGAAAACATATAGTGTAATTTATAAAGCGCGCGCGCAACTGCATTAGTAACCTAAAGAAACGAGCCTATTCTCCACTTTGGAGCGAGAACTACGTTTCTTATCGTTAAGCTCCTAATCCAAGATATTTTAGGCAGAAAATTGTTTCTTTTTTGTTGTTTTTTTTCTGCAACGAGTATTCTTGGACTATTGTTGCTTATATTCAAAGTGGCTTCGCGGTTTTCTTTTTATTTTTCTCTTTTTCGCAATATTTCCTTTTTTTCCACTTTGAATTATTTCTGTAAGTATTTTTCAGCAGGAAGACAGATTCCATTTTCCTGTTGTGCTAAATACTTCTCAGAATTACTGGCGCAAAAGTATGACGATAATGAATCATAGTGTACATGCCTCATATAGTATACATTCAAAAAGCAGCCAAAGCGCCCTATTTCTAGCTGCCTAACCTTCCTAATTAGTGCGCGCGCGCACATACCCTTTCAAAAAACCTGCAAGGGAAACCCCCGAATGTGGAGTCTCGGTCATGCCCCTAGCTTAACTTAACCTAGTGTGCCATTGCACCTGGTGAGCTTCCACAAACAGGGGTAAGGTTTGCATGCCTTATGTTAATTTCTTCCATCGTCGAGTGCCAATAACAGAGAGGGGACCTAATCTCTGGTAGCGAACTGTTTTCATATAACCCGGGGCAGAAAACTAACGTTCGAAACCAGCGATATACATGCACTACGGGCGATGAAAGATACACCTTTCCACGAGTCGACAATTTATTATTCACGTAAGCCTACACTATTTATCATTACAATAATTATGTCATTACAATCCTAAGCTGATCTTTCAAAACATCTTGTCCAAAAATATCCACCAATCTTCTTACGGGTACCATTTGCACCCTCTAAGCTATGGATACCATTTGCACCCAGTTTAGTTATCCTACTCAAGGAAAACTGTGCCACCTTTTCAATAAAATTTTGGCTACACCCATATATTACGTACACAAATATACAGATCATGTAATGGATTAAGGTTAAGGTTCTAGGGTTAGATTTAACCCCAAGCCAAAGCCTAACACATTTCATGATATTTCTATACATTTATGAACATAACATACTGATATAAACAAAATTTTTAAGTCTGGCAAAGTTTTACTTGTCTGCCTATATTCTGGATACTAGCTGCGCGCCGCGTTATCCATGCACAGACACGGAGACACCTAAGCAGTACATTTACACAAAGAGAAGAACATTGGCACGAACAGACCGCAAATATCTAGGTGGGTCTCACTACGAGTTACTAGAGTGAAAAAATAATGTTCACTCTTTTTTACTTTATGTGTCTTGTATTTGAAGCAAATAAATTGCTCCAGCAAGTATTTGAAGCAAATAAATTGCTCCATCGTCTGGACTGCAACACTTACTGAAACCCACCAATAACCGAACCGAGTGCATGCAAAGAACCACGTGACCGGAAGCTCAAATGTTAACCTCATAAGATTGACTTTCGATTCAGATGATGTCGAAATTCTGATTAACTGAGGTCAATATCTCATTTTTTATTAGCATGCAAACATCAGAATAAAAAATCAACCTTGCGTGCAAATGTACTACTAACCACAGACCGCCAGGAATTTTAAACCGGTTAACCCATAGACTTCACCGACAACATGCAAATTAGAGTCTTGGGTATGAATCCTACAGATATACTGCCTGTTAGCAGGCTAACTACTGCCTGATAGCAGGCTAACTTTTGCCTGATAACAAGCTAACAACAGCTTGTTATCAGACTAAACCCTCTAACCTTGAGGCAGTCATCTCGTTGCCGTCGTGCAGCTTTCGTTGTCAAGGTACATTGGTAGGTAACCGTCGATCGCGAGGTACATTTTATTCACAAATGTTCATAATAATCCATAAGTGTTTGTTGTAATCCATTAATGTTCACAATTATCCATAAATGTTCACAATATCTCCAATAGTACACAGTGTCACAGTAATCCGTATTTATCCATTGGTATCCGCTACGACTGCCACTGGACCTCCCATCCGACACCTCAAATGACGTTTTGGTCAGTTTTAATTTTTTTGGTCAATATTTTTAATACAATTATAGTATCTGCGAGAAACACATTAACTAGTCAAAAACTATGAAATTCTTGAAAGATTAAACCTCAAAGAATGTTTATATTAAATATATTCAAGCCAAAATCCCAAAGTCGACATCAAAATGATAACGGGAAAACGCTGGATAAAGCCAGACAGACAAAAAGCCGATCACAAATCAAAGTTTGGTGGTACTTCCGCTTGATCTTACCAGGCCTACAGGCGAGCTGTCCCAATCTCATGCTACGAACAAAAAGCACAAACGCAAGGTTGGCCAGACCTTACATTTGCGCTAGTTGATCACGACAATCGATCAGAGCAACTCAACTGTAGGTCGGGAAAGTCCGAGCCCAAGTATCACCGAACTTCGACGAATGATTGACCACTCATCTGGCATGATTTTACCTAGCGTTTAACCCAAATACCAAAGTGATGTAAACTTCAAAATTTCATTTCAAATATCTTTCAAATAAACAAACTCCCAGATCGAAACTTCCGAATTTCAAACATTTCGATTTCGTTAAGAGCTTTTCACAAATACCAAGAAATGTAGAAAATTTGAATAAATTGCGAAATTAAGGAAAATTTTGCCATATTTAAATTTGTTTTGTGCATTTGGGCGTCTTCAGGGTGGTCCCCACGTACTTTCGAACACGCACTGAACGAGAATCACGAGGAAAATATACCTTCTGTAATGTAGAACATCTTTCACGATGGTATGGCGTATTGGTTATGGTCTCTGGATGGTGCGGCGTCGACTGTCGCTTTGCAGGTCTTTGCATCTCATTCACAATTGGCTGATTGAATGAAATCGTATGAGGATGGGTGTATCTACTGATCCGTCAGGTACTACCAGACTATGGTATCAAGTTTTTTGAATCCCTCTTCATTTGGCCTTTGCCATCCCGTCTTCTCGTTTTGCTTCGACTGCTAGGCGAGCGTCTCTTCAAATCTGTGCAGAGGTCTTTCTGTACTGTTTGCCGTCAGAGTGATCGAATTTGAGGCAATCTAAGAAAGTTGGATAATGAATTTTTAGTTTCAAAACAGCGAAGAGTTATTTAATAGAGAGGCTAAGATACCCCGGTTTCGGTGTACGTCTACGGGTAGCATGATTTTGGTTAGCAATATTTTCGTCGATGTCTGTACCTTTACTCGTAATTAAGGTGCACATTTTTCGCATTATATCATTGTCTATTGCAAGAAAACAGAAAAAGTATGATCGAATTACAGACATCAGTAAAACAAGATGGCACTACTCGTACCCGTACACCGAAACCGGTGTATCTTAACCTCTCTAATATCGTTTACACAGGGTGTGGTTGTCCAATTTATTTTAATTTTCAAGAATGCGTGCATCCATGTATGCATAAAATTATGACATGAACCACGAGGATATTTCGTCTTTGACCTGCTTCAAAAGATCTGGATTAAAATTCAACTTAGACAAGCTCAAAAAACTCAAAAAACTTAGCCTTCCCTCTCAGAGTACAATTTGTACATAAACGCAAGTTTGTAGAAGCTAGAATGTTTGAAATGCATGTCGAATTGAACATGCCTAAAATTATGAGTCGGCATTTCGCTCTGTACGGACAAAATTTTCAACAAAAGTTTAACTAAATTTGACAGAGCGTGTTCATAAAGCTACAAGGCTTTACTAAAAAAGTTCTTGTAGTAAAGGTGTATATTATAAGGGAAGCTTAAAAACGAAAGAAAAAACAAGAAGGAAACGCCTTTAGTGGACATTATGCTTACCAAGTACTTCGCCTTTTCGACCACGTTGGCGATTAAATTAGTTCACTTTCTCTTCAAATTTTCGCCCTGAAATCGCAGATAAACTAAATATGAGTTAAATAAATCAAAGCTAGGGTATTTCTGAACATTGCTGCCAGGTAATGAGTGAGAAAGACCAAAGGAATAAAGCGACCAAGCGCCGTAACGAAGCGCTGGGAATCGAATTCAGTACATATTATTTTATACACACGTGTTTCAAAAACAGCAATATCTTTCGCCAATATTGTAACTAAACTTGACTCAGAGTGTTCATAAGACTACAAAGCAATGCTAGAAAACGTTTAGGTGTATTGGGGAAGCTTGAAACGAGAAACAAACAAGAAGGAAACGCCTTTAATCGACATTATGCTTACCAAGTGCTTCGGCATTTCGACCATGTCGGCGACTTAAATTAGTTCACTTTCTCTTCAAATTTTCGCCCTGAAATTGCAGATAAACCAAATATGAGTTAAATGAATCAAAGCTGTGGTATTTCTGAACATTACTGCTAGGAAAATAGGGAGAGACACTGAGAAAATAAAGCGACTGAGCGCTGAAACGAAGCGCTTGAATGGGAATCAAATTCAATAGTACTACAATGAATATAGACACGTGTTTTAAAAAACAGCAATAACTTAACAAGAACAACTCAAAAACGTTTTAAAAATAGCTAAATTTAATACTGACCTTTTCCTCTGCATGACACACCGATTTTATTTCATAAACGTTTCATAAAAGCGAAGTTTTCTTGCAGTATTAACTCTCTACATTTCGAAGCCTCGAGCAGAAATATTCAAATTTGCCACGAATGTGTAAACCACGCCTGATTTGTTTGCTATTGTCAGATTTCTACGAGCTCTGATTGGTTTAGCTTGCAAAAGCTTTGCTATCATTGGCTACTGCCAAACGCATGCATTGGTCTGAATTCCCTTGGGATTTTGGAATGCTTAATATAATAATTCAATATACACAGAACACAGGATAATTGGGGAACGGAATGAGGAACGGAATGGGGAACGTGGAAACCAGGAAACTTTAATTCAAAATCTGGAATGAATCTGTAAAACACGGAATGAAAAAAACCGGAATCTGTAACACTCGGATTGAGAAAATTCCCGAATCTTTCAACTTGTAATCCAAAAACCCCCGAATCTTTAAAATCCAGAATCGAAAAGCCCCCAAATCTTTCAACTTGGAATCGAAAACCCCCCGAATCTTTGAACTTGGAATCGAAACCCCGAATCTTTCAACTTGGAATCGAAAAACCCCCGAATCTTTCAACTTCGAATCGAAAAACCCCCGAATCTTTAAAATCCAGAATCGAAAAACCCCCGAATCTTTCAACTTGGAATCGACAAACCCCCGAATCTTTCAACTTCGAATCGAAAAACCCCCGAATCTTTAAAATCCAGAATCGAAAAACCCCCGAATCTTTAAAATCCAGAATCGAAAACCCCCCGAATCTTTCAACTTGGAATCGAAAAACCCCCGAATCTTTCAACTTGGAATCGAAAACCTCCCGAATCTTTCAATTTCGAATCGAAAAACCCCCGAATCTTTAAAATCCAGAATCGAAAAACCCCCGAATCTTTAAAATCCAGAATCGAAAACCCCCCGAATCTTTCAACTTGGAATCGAAAAACCCCCGAATCTTTCAACTTCGAATCGAAAACCCCCGAATCTTTCAACTTCGAATCGAAAACCCCCGAATCTTTCAACTTCGAATCGAAAACCCCCCGAATCTTTAAAATCCAGAATCGAAAAACCCCCGAATCTTTAAAATCCAGAATCGAAAACCCCCCGAATCTTTCAACTTGGAATCGACAAACCCCCGAATCTTTCAACTTGGAATCCAAAAACCCCCGAATCTTTAAAATCCAGAATCGAAAACCCCCCGAATCTTTCAACTTGGAATCGACAAACCCCCAAATCTTTCAACTTCGAATCGAAAACCCCCCGAATCTTTCAACTTCGAATCGAAAAACCCCCGAATCTTTAAAATCCAGAATCGAAAAACCCCCGAATCTTTAAAATCCAGAATCGAAAACCCCCCGAATCTTTCAACTTGGAATCGAAAAACCCCCGAATCTTTCAACTTGGAATCGAAAAACCCCCGAATCTTTCAATTTCGAATCGAAAAACCCCCGAATCTTTAAAATCCAGAATCGAAAAACCCCCGAATCTTTAAAATCCAGAATCGAAAACCCCCCGAATCTTTCAACTTGGAATCGAAAAACCCCCGAATCTTTCAACTTCGAATCGAAAACCCCCGAATCTTTCAACTTCGAATCGAAAACCCCCGAATCTTTCAACTTCGAATCGAAAACCCCCCGAATCTTTAAAATCCAGAATCGAAAAACCCCCGAATCTTTAAAATCCAGAATCGAAAACCCCCCGAATCTTTCAACTTGGAATCGACAAACCCCCGAATCTTTCAACTTGGAATCCAAAAACCCCCGAATCTTTAAAATCCAGAATCGAAAACCCCCCGAATCTTTCAACTTGGAATCGACAAACCCCCAAATCTTTCAACTTCGAATCGAAAACCCCCCGAATCTTTCAACTTCGAATCGAAAAACCCCGAATCTTTCAACTGGGAATCGAAAATTAACTCCCGAATCTTTCAACTTGGAATCGAAAAACCCCCGAATCTTTCAACTTGGAATCGAAAAACCCCCGAATCTTTCAACTTCGAATCGAAAAACCCCCGAATCTTTAAAATCCAGAATCGAAAAACCCCCGAATCTTTAAAATCCAGAATCGAAAACCCCCCGAATCTTTCAACTTGGAATCGAAAAACCCCCGAATCTTTCAACTTGGAATCGAAAAACCCCCGAATCTTTCAATTTCGAATCGAAAAACCCCCGAATCTTTAAAATCCAGAATCGAAAAACCCCCGAATCTTTAAAATCCAGAATCGAAAACCCCCCGAATCTTTCAACTTGGAATCGACAAACCCCCAAATCTTTCAACTTCGAATCGAAAACCCCCCGAATCTTTCAACTTCGAATCGAAAAACCCCGAATCTTTCAACTGGGAATCGAAAATTAACTCCCGAATCTTTCAACTTGGAATCGAAAAACCCCCGAATCTTTCAACTTGGAATCGAAAAACCCCCGAATCTTTCAATTTCGAATCGAAAAACCCCCGAATCTTTAAAATCCAGAATCGAAAAACCCCCGAATCTTTAAAATCCAGAATCGAAAACCCCCCGAATCTTTCAACTTGGAATCGACAAACCCCCGAATCTTTCAACTTGGAATCGAAAAACCCCCGAATCTTTCAACTTGGAATCGAAAACCCCCCGAATCTTTCAACTTCGAATCGAAAAACCCCGAATCTTTCAACTGGGAATCGAAAATTAACTCCCGAATCTTTCAACTTGGAATCGAAAAACCCCCGAATCTTTCAACTTGGAATAAAAAAAAAACCCGAATCTTTAAAATCCGGAATCAAAACCCCCTCGAATCTTTAAACTCAGAATCAAAGAACACCCGAATCTTTAATTAAACTCAGAATCGAAAACCCCCGAATCTTTAAAACCCAGAATCCAAAAACCCTCAAATCTTTGAACTCGGAATCGAAAAACCCCCTAATCGTTAAACCCAGAATAGTTAAAATACAGAATCGAAAAAGACGGAATCTTTAAAATCCGGAATCGAAAAACCCAGAATCTTTAAAACCAGGAACGCAAAAATCCGGATCTTTTAAATCCGAAACGAGAAAACCCAGAATCTTTAAAACCGAATCTTTAAAATCCGGAATCGAAAAATATATATGGAATCTGTAAAATCCGGAATGAGAAAAGTCGGCACAGTGTAATACCTGGGATGAGAAAAGCCGGAATCTGTAAAACACGGGAAGGAAAAAACCGGAATCTTTAAAACACGGAATGAGGGTTTCCCATAATTTTTATTAAGGATTGATGTAGTTCCGAAACCCCGATTATCGCCCCCTTTGCACCCTGTATCGTATGCCTACCTTCAACCGACTCAGCAGTAAGTTCTGTACAATTACAACATCAGATTGTTAAAGCCTTGAATGCTAAATGTCATAGTCTAAAGAATTACATCTCAATTTTATTTCTTCATTTTATGAATGATCATTAAGTTATTACTATTTACAAAATTTGTATATAGATATATACATATATTGTTTATAATGGCGTTGCTTTGTGATAAACTATTTGCTACAAAATCATTGCAAACTCCAGTCCCTAGCCCGTTCATTTAAAATTTTCAATTAATATCTCACAAGTTTAAAAATGTCGTTGTGAGTGATAGCTGCCCATTTGAAATCGCACGCAAGCTTTTTTCCACTTGCATTGGGTACACCAAAGATCTCGATTGTCAATACCATACACCTTACGGCATTTCTTCATATTATCCCTCCTTCTCCTCTTACCACCCCCAATGTCTCGTCTATCCATCTGTATCCATTCTCGTGTATCCATATCGCCGAAGGCCGTCGTGTCGTAAGGATTGCAGATGAACAGGGGCGGGGGTAGACTGCCAGGCGTAGACGGAGGGGTGAGGCAAGGTGTGTTGAAATACACGGGGTCATGGCGAATATATGGATGGGGGCTTGTTGATGCGTGACTAAAAATGTAAGTAATTATGTCAGTAATTATGGAGTAATTGGATATTTTTGACAGCACGCACGTAGACTATGCGTAGACGAACTGGTATACGTGTTGTCAAACATGTTGCTGTAATGATATACTTCCGGTTTGAGACCCCCCATGGGGCCTCGTGTTGTTGTTGTACTTATCTTGTAAAAATACAAAGCTCGAAGACTATTACATGGTGTCAGGAGTGCGATTTTTACTGAATATCGACCGTATAAGCTACAGTCATGGCTCTTAGCGGTATTGAACTTCCTGTGATGCAATGGGACGGCGAAAATCTCAAGGAAAATTGGCGACGTTTTAAACAACATGTCGAATTAATGTTCTCTGGACTGCTGAGATCAAAAAACGAAGCGGAGAAATGCAGCTACCTACTCATCTGGGTAGGGCAAAAAGGCAGGGATATATACAACACATGGTCGGATATCTCAGAAACAAACAGAGGTAAATTAAAAACATATTATGATCGATTCGAAAAGCATGTCAATCCGAAAGCAAACCCCGTCTTTGCCAGATATAAGTTTCATAACAAAATACAAGGCCCCACCGAGCCAGTAGAGGAATTCACAACAGAGTTACAACTCCTAGCCCAAGATTGTGAGTTCCACGACCAAAATGAAATGGTTAGAGACCGAATTGTGTTTGGGACAAATTCAAACAAAGTGAGGGAAAAACTTATAATGGAAGGGGCAGAACTCACGCTAGAAAAAGCTATACAAATCGCAAGAACCTATGAAAAACCCAAGCCCAACTCAAAAGCATGTCTCCTGAAAACAAGGAAGAAAGCATTCACTTAGTCAGACAGCAAAACCAAGGCAGTCAATCTCAAAGATCGAGACAATCACTTGACCAAAAGTACCCCCAGCAATCACTTGAACAAAAGTACCCCCAGCAAATAAGCCAGTGTGGGAACTGTGGGAGAAAACACTACAGATCAGAGAAATGTCCAGCAAAAGGGCAAACCTGTTACCTATGCAACAAGCCCAACCATTTTGCACAAGTATGTCGATCAAAAGGGAGGCGGAGCCAAATACACCTTATCGAGAAGGTAGAATGTGACCCCTCAATGACCCAATTTGAAACTCTAACTTTTGAATCAATTACTATAGCTAATGTTAACCACCAAAATTTGAAGGCAGACGAAGTGTTTGCAGAGGTGGGCATCCACCTAGATCCAAAGCCCAAAGCAACAGTCAAGGCTTCCCTACAAACACACGCAAAGGCATCACTGAAAGCCAAAGTCGATACTGGTGCCCAAGGGAATATACTCCCCCTAAGATTATACCGGGCGATGTACCCCTGCAAAATTGATCTGAAGGGCAACCCCAAGAAAGGAGCTACAAAACATTCTAATACTATCCTCACAGCATATGGGGGATCCAAGTTACACCACCATGGCACCGTCACCATTGATTGCGAATTCAAAGGCAAAAGATCTGCTGCACAGTTCTATGTCACAGACACACAAGGCCCTGCTATCATTGGCCTACCAACGTTGATTGACCTCAACCTTGTGAAATTCAATTGTGCCATACTCAAACAAGTGTTACACAGCAACACACTATGGTCCACCACAAGAACCCCTGAGCAACCACCACTAACCACCAGAACCCCCGAACGACCACCAATACCCAAACCAATAAAGAGCAAAGAAGATTTGATAGATCAATACCCATAGGAAAATTCGAAGGAGAATACCACATTTTCACCGACCCATCAGTCCCACCTGTTATCCACCCTCCGCGACGAGTTCCAATCAGTCTGAAAGATGACATTAAGAAAGAACTAGACGAGATGGTTGCAAATGGTATCATAACTAAAATAAACGAAGGAGAGCCCACAAGATGGGTAAACAGTCTTGTCTACAAGAGGAAACAGAATGGACGATTGCGTTTATGCCTAGACCCCAAAGACCTAAACACAGCTATCTTAAGAGAACATCACGCCATTCCTACCTTGGAAGAAATTTTACCAAAATTACACAAAGCAAAGTTCTTCTCAATAGTCGATGCAAAGTGTGGCTATTGGAATGTGGTACTTGATGAAGAATCAAGCTATTTAGCTACCTTTAACTCCCCATTTGGCAGGTACCGTTTCAAGCGTATGCCCTTTGGGCTGAACATGTCACAAGACATCTTCCAAGCAAAGATCGACCAAACATTCGAAGGATGTAGAGGCGTTGTGGGTATCGCAGATGATATTGTTATCTCTGGCACAACAGAAGAAGAACACGACCAAAATCTACGAAGCATGATGAGCCGGTGCCAAGACACAGGTCTGAGACTAAACCCTGACAAATGCCACATAAAGCAAGAGAAAATAAAGTTTTATGGGCTTATCTGCGGTCCAGAAGGAATTCAACCAGACCCTGACAAAGTGTCCGCCCTGAAGCAGATGGCCCCACCGACCAACAGCAAAGAACTACAGACATTCTTGGGTCTGGCCACCTATATGGCACCATTCATCCCGAATCTCAGTCACCACACTGCCTCACTGCGACAGCTACTCAAGAAGGAGAGCAAGTTTGCCTGGGACGCAAGCCAACAGGATGTGTTTGACAGGATCAAGAATTTAATTTCTGAAGAAGTTACACTAACATACTTCGACCCAGAGAAAGAGACAGTACTGCAAGTTGACGCATCAACAAAAGGCCTGGGAGCTACACTCTTGCAAGAAGACAAGCCAGTCGCCTTTGCCAGTAAAGCTTTAACTGACGTAGAATCACGATACGCAAACATCGAAAGAGAACTCTTAGCAGTTGTATACGGATGCGAGAAATTCCACACTTATCTCTACGGCCGCAGTTTTACAGTCCAATCTGATCATAAACCCCTTGAATCTATCCACCTTAAGCACCTTACATCAGCCCCACCCCGCCTGCAACGGATGTTGTTGCGCCTACAGCCGTACAGCCTTACAATCAAGTACCGTCAAGGAGCAGATATGGAAATCGTAGATGCCCTATCAAGACTTTCGCCCCGGGAAACAGAGCCCATCTCTGACATGGACGTCCAAATACACGAAATCTGTCCACAATTTAGTAGTGGGATTCTGCAGGAGATCCGCGTGGCAAGTGCAACAGATACGGAGCTTAAAGAATTAAATGATGTGGTTTACAATGGATGGCCAACGAACATAAAGCAGGTTCCAGAAATCCTCAAACCCTATTGGACCTTTCGTGATGAGATCACCACCGAAGATGGTATAGCAATGAAAGGCCAACGTATTATCATCCCCCATAGTATGCAGAGCATGATACTTACGAAGCTTCACGCAGGTCATCAAGGGTCCGAAAAAACTAAATTAAGAGCACGAACATCGGTTTACTGGAGAGGAATGAACAGTGACATTGAGAAGTCGTGCAAATCGTGCAATACATGTCAAGAAATGCAGAACAGTCAACCCAAAGAGCCACTTATCCAGACAGAGATACCGCCAGGTCCATGGCATACCATCGGCACGGACTTATTTTACCTAGACGGAGCGGAATACTTATTGGTCGCTGACTACTACTCAAAATACCAGTTCGTGCGAGAGGTACCAAAAGGGAAGAGCAGCAGTAGGACAATCGCGAATTTAACGAAAGAAATTTTCAGCGAACAAGGAGTACCCAAAATCGTAAGATCCGATAATGGGCCCCACTTTGAAGGACAAGCATATAAAGAGTTCGCAAAGCAATATGATTTCCAACATACCACAAGCTCACCACACTACCCCAGAAGCAATGGGTTTATTGAGAGCCAAGTCAAGACTACGAAAAAGACAATGAAAAAAGCAAGAGCAACCAATACAGACCCACTCATGGCTTTGTTATGCTTACGGGCAACTCCAATCAACAGCACTCTTCCATCCCCAGCTGAGCTCTTATTCGGTAGACCAATCCAAGACAACCTGCCAAAGAAAATACCGAAAGGAAAAACAACTGAGGAGGTGACTAGCAGATTATTACAGCGGCAAGCTACGCAGAAATACTACCATGACAGAAATACAAAACCGCTCCAACCATTAAAACCTGGTCAAAGCATAAACATCCAAGACCCAAGGTCTTACATTATCACGAAACCAGGAGGAGGAGAAATTAGACGAAATCGAACACAAATACGAGAACGCCCACAAGATCCAATGGAACAAGCATATCAACAACCCTGTGAGAAAACACTAGACAACCCCGAAACCCCGTTCCCTAAGAGCACCCAAGAAAGCCACCAATACACAACGCGTAGCGGCAGAATAGTAGTACCCCCAACACGTTTAGATATGTAGAAAGAAATTGAACACAAGACGACAGTCTGTAAATGACTTGTTATTATATATATACAAAACATCTTATCTTATTGATATCTAAAAGAAACTATAGTACTATACTGAAACTCAAGTAACTATAAACTTTCATATTAATGTTAGGGAAAGGAGGATGTAATGATATACTTCCGGTTTGAGACCCCCCATGGGGCCTCGTGTTGTTGTTGTACTTATCTATTATCAAGTATAGAATATATGTCAGAACTGCCTGTGGAAATACAAAGCTCGAAGACTATTACAGGTAACGGGTGCTACGTCTTTCAAATTGTGTGAAATGTTTCATAGGTTTGTGTCCTTAATTTAGGTGCGGGTCATTGGCTACGTGGTTACTATACTTTGTGCTCTCACTTTTAAAGGTGATGTAAAGTCCGTAATGTAAATAAACGCTTTGTTTACATTTTGAACCACTGCTAGAGTTGTAGAATATGATTAGATATATATTATACTGAATTATCACTTTTCTGGTTCGTTATGCTTGTAAATGAATACAGACTAGAGATTTAATTCAAGCGGAAAGTTCGGAAGGTGCGAAATATTAACAACATTACAAATTTCCAAAGGTTGCTCCCAACTCCCCCACTGATGGAATGTTTTGATGCGCAGAATATATGCGCAGAACGGACTTTACCGTATCTTTAAGTAATTATCCTTAAAAATAGGAATTTTTAAGAATAGGAATCTTGAAGAGTTTTAACTGATTTTTTAAAGGATTTTTTTAATGATCGTGACTAAAACACCACACGAGTACATACGAGTAACATACGAGTAACACACAAGTACATACGAGTACATACGAGTAACACACGAGTACATACGAGTAACATACGAGCAACATACGAGTACATACGAGTAACACACGAGTACATACGAGTAACATACGAGTAAAACACAAGTACATACGAGTAAAACACAAGTACATACGAGTACATACTCAATGAATTAAAACTAGTAAAGAAATTTAGCGAAGCTTTCCTTTATTAGTACAGCGTATCATAAAAAAGTCAATCCACATTGCTTATGACTGATCATTAAGTAATATTAATAATAATAACATTGCTTATGTCATTACTAATATACTTGCCATATAATAAAACAAACTTAAGGACTAGATCCAAGCCCAAGGCGGTCCTTATGCTCCATATGATATCTTAAAGTGATTATCCTATTTTAAATATGACAAAGCAAAACTAACAAAATACAAAATACTTCAAAATACGCAGATTTTAAGTTAGCAATTTAAGTTGGCATGCAAGTACGTTTCTAAAGGACCCAGCCGAACTCTCCTGCAAGCCTTTGGACGTGCTCCACCTTGAAAAGGGGGGGAAAGTCCCCCCCCCCAGGAAAAGTCCCTTTTTTTCTAAATTTATACAAACAAACCAGCGAAGAATAACAAATTGATAAACGGAACGTAAGTTTTAGGCTTTATCTTTTGTCCTTGTTTAACAAAATCGATTTAAAGGACTGTGTCACCGCGTGCGCATCCTACGTGTTTCTAACACTAAGTAACGATAAATTATTGTTAATATTTTTAAAATTCTTTGTGCGTTTTTTCCTTCATTTATTTCAAATGGACTATAGTTAGGATAAATTTTAGAAAATTTAGATGCTCAGACGGCAGGAAATGGCATTTTTGGGCTTGAAATTTCAAAAATTTTCTGGGGGAGTTAATGCCTTCAGACCCCCCTATTCATTCGCGGTATGTCGGCCACACAAGTGACCCACGGCCATTGCTATCCCCCTCTAATATATTATCTAAGGTCCCTTTTCAAAAAATACCCCCACGGGAAAATCCTTAAAAAAGGCCCTGTTGTCCTGTATTTCGGTCTCGGAACTGTCGTATGTCGCGGTATACGTTAACTGTGTAGTTCGTATATTTGCCTAGCCACATGTTGTGATTGAGGCTATGTGAGGATTGTAAGTTCATCACCTAGTGCTATTTAAGTATAGATGCAGTTAGGTTATGTGCATGCTCACAGGGTTTTGAAAGCAAACCATGCCGTGAAATATGTGAAGCCTATGGTTTGTGTCATGTATCTAACTATCTAGGTAGAATACCTAAAAGTAGATGTTGTACAAACTATAAAGTTGTGGTTTATAGAATCTGGCAGACCTCTCCCGGCCCCCGTCTCCTATTTCCTCCCTCCCCGCCCCACCATTCCCTCCGTTCCCCCACTTTCCGTTCTCCCATTCCCCGTTCCCCCATTCCCCGTTCCGCCGGTTTTAAAGATAGCCGGTTTCAGTCTATTTCACGTTTTTCGACAGAGAAGACGATCTTTTTGCCTGTATTCAATCTACAAACACTAAAAACAAGTTTACTAGTCGTATTTTACTCGTATTCTACTCGTATGTACTCGTATGTACTTGTGTTTTACTCGTATGTACTCGTGTGTTACTCGTATGTACTCGTATGTTACTCGTATTTACTCGTATGTACTCGTATGTTACTCGTATGTACTCGTGTGTTACTCGTATGTACTCGTATGTACCTGTGTGTTACTCGTATGTTACTCGTGTGGTGTTTTAGTCACGATCCTCGATAAGCTCAAAATTCGAAAATTGATCACTTTTTTCGATTATAAATGGAACTAGAACAGATTGTTTATTGTTTACTTGAAGGAAGAGATGTTTTTGCCGTTATGCCAATGGGGATTGCTT
>CACRXK020008639.1:8502-20446 GCA_902702795.2 Paramuricea clavata | reverse complement strand
GATATTTGATTATATGTATATATGATTTCAAATACTTCTAGTTTCGAAATCAAATTGTTTTTTTTTGGTGGGGGGCCAAAATTATCCCCCCCCCTTATAAAACACTTGGTTGAGGGCCTGTTGTCCCCTGCGGTCACTAACTTGTCCAACAACTCAAATCTATAGGGTCTGGGAAATGCAATCCACTGCCTGGGAAATGTTTAAAATCTAAAAGGTATTTATTAAACATAAAAGACAGGACATAAGATTCACAAAGCAAATTTCAGTTACTAGAATATCAAACCTCCCTTCTAAATTTCATGTTTTGCTTATATTTTAGAGAAAAGGGACTTTGACTGGGGGGGCCAAAATGGTTGAGCGGGGGGGCCACCATGTGGGCTGGGGGGGCTTTGGCCCCCCCAGTTATATAGTTAAAAATGCCCTGCTTATTTTTTCTCCACTTGGTATAAAAAGCATGTCATTCAATAGCTAAAAGCCTGATCTTTCCGAATATGAAAACCAATTGTTCATACGCAGAGTAATTCACGTATAATAGCGCGCTGAAGTTCGATTACCTTTTTTTTTATACACCCTGTATAGTTTATGTCATCAATATTACAAGCAGTCACGCAAGGACAAGATTCTGATGCAGTTTGTTTGGAAACTTGTTCTTGTATGCCTGCAACATAATATTCTATTCAAAGCAAAGCATATCCCTGGGATATATAATCGTTTGGCTGACCTGTTATCTCGCTTTCAGGTTCAAACCTTTCAACGCGAAACATCAGCCTCGATGAATTCTTGCACAACAGACACCCCTCAAGCTCTGCTGCCACAAAATTGGGAAATATCGTTTCCCTCTTGACACGATCCAGTCTGCAGCGCTCTTCGATTCTTACTTATCAACGCGCTTGGAAACTTTTTAACCAGTTCTATTTACATATATCCGATACTATTTCATACACATTGCCTATTTCACCTCATACTTTGGCACTTTTCATTGCATACATGTTTGATCGGCGGTACGCCCCCGCAACTGTCAACACATATGTCTCCGCTCTCGGGTATTCACATAAACTTTTCAATTTGACTGACCCAACAAAAGTGTTTTTCATTATGCAAATGCTAAAGAGCTATGGAAAACAGGGCTTTCGCTTGGATAGTCGGTTATACCAATAACCCCTCCGACCCTTACCCGATTACTTATGGCTGCTCCACAGTGTATTACCACTATATATGATCAATGCCAATTTAAAGTCATGTGTGCTCTGGCATTTTCGCCTTTCTACGTAATGGCGAGCTAACTTCAACATCAAAGCAGTCTCCTACTCCACTAAATTTAAACCAACTCACCAAACTCTTAAGAGACGGTGAAACAATTGGTTTTAAAATAACCTTTACCAACTAGAAACACAATTACAACCAACGCCCGTTTTCCATGGCCATTTATCGTCAGCCAAACCCCAAGCCTTGCCCTGTACAACTTTTGTACAATTACCTGACCCGCCGTGGCAATTCTCCTGGGCCAATTTTCATCACTCCTGTGGGGGGCGACGGTGCCGAGAAACATTTTTATTTCCTACCTAAATCAATGCTTAAAATTTTGCAACCTCAATCCTACGGTTTATAAATCACACAATTTCCGAATTGGTGCAGCATCATTCACAGCTGAACAGGGCTTGTCTGATGCGCAGATTCGCGTCTTGGGTCGTTGGAAGTCCAATGCATTTCACAAATACATTCGAGTTTCAACCCTTACAGCGTCATAAATTATAGATATTTAACCCTTCCCCGGACAACAATGCGCGGTGTTGTCTGGTGGAGGCTTTAAGGGTGGCAGGGCGATGTTATCATACAGGGGCTGACAACACCTTTCTGCCACGGTTTTCTTAGGTTTGCCAAATTATTGTCTGGTTGTGCACCTCGCTTTATGCTATACACTTCAGGCTTGTCAGTTTCAGCAGTTAGCAAGGGCAGCTGCCATTTTTTCGTAATAATCTGTTTAATAATGACAAGACAGTTAGCAGGGGCTACTGCTATCACGTTGTAAAACATGTTTCAGACAGCTTGCAAGGGCGGCTGATCAACGACTTCGCTAGGTATGCATTTAATTATACCAGATTCCATATATCGAGTATCCTAGTTTTGTCTGTCATAATTGAAGACAGTCTGCAAGGGCGACTGTCTTCAATTATGATAATTTTTTAGGTTTATATGTCGTTACGTTCGTTCAGAATTTTCTAATGCGTAAAATAATACGTGTATGGTTGAGGCCATGTAGCGTTGCATTTTTTCGGGTGGGGAGACTTTTGATTCGTTCCTCAATGCTTAGGGCGAATTGCAAAGCCTTTGGCGTATATTCCTGCCACCTTTACTGGCAATCGAACACTTATATAATCAATCTAGACTTGAGTATTATTTTGATGTCAGAGAATATGTTATTTCATTAAATATTTTCAATAAAGCGGCTATGAACTATATTCATAGCCAAAATTTTTCCCATAAAAGTGTCGTCTAAATTTTGTGTCTGCATGCCAGTAAACCAAGCTCGGTTAATGCAACGCTGTTTGATCCTCATAAACTTGAAAGGGAAGGTGGAGACATAAACAATTATAATGGATAATTAAAAATCCATTCTATTTCCAATAAAGGTCCATGCAATTTTAAAGGTCCATGCATTTCAAATTTTTTTCCAGTGATGGGTTGTGTTAAGCCTAAGGGCCTTCTGATTTACTATACATAATTTGTTTTCTTAGAATTAAACTTCCAAGTGCACAAAGAAGGCTGGTTTTTACAACCAAATTAGAAATGGCTTACGCACAAAAATGGAAGGTTTAAAATGTGATTTGAATTCCAAGGAGAAAAGTTTAGAATACGTTTTCCCAACTATCAAATAAAAAAACAAATTCATGCTAAAACGTGAACTTTTTTGCTGTTTTAACATAAAATAAAAGACATTGAATCATGCGCGAGATATATAAAATCGATAACGCATAAAATGTTAATGAGGGAAAAGTTACGTTTTTAATTTTATCCACTTATAATGACTACGAGGTAAGATGGATGAAAGCTATCAATCAAAAACAATTGTCATAAACTGGTAGTGTGCTGCAAAAATAACCTCACTCCTGACATTATCGGGAACAGATATCATCGGCGTTATATTGAAGACCTTCCACATCGTGAAGATTTTACCGGATATTGAATGTCACAAAGGGAAGGGAATATCTGAGAAGCCCAAAACCTTAGTAACTTAGTGTAGTTGGGATCTTGTTAGGACCAGTTGCTTTACTTTCATCATCTTCGACGGGTGAAATAAGAATGTGACTTACCATATTCATCATATATTGTTCTTCAGAAAGTAGTGGCGTAATCATGGAGTAGAAATTATTGCTTAGGAGACTTGCAACATCTGAAGGTTTATTTATAGCAACAACATGTACCTTTTTTGGTACAGTCAAGTATTTGAAATAATAGTTGATATACTAGACAGAATCGTTGAATGTTATATCTTGGGAAGTGAACAATGTCGAAAGCCAGGTTATTAGAAAGATCATTGCACAGTATAACTTCTCCTACTCAGTTAAACGATAATCAAACAGTTACTCGTTGCAATTGGCAAGAGGATATTTGAATATGCATTTTCATGTCAAAGATTAACCTGCTATGGCCAGTAAATACATCCGTTGATTTTGCTGATATATATGGTAAATCATGCACCAATATATTCTGGGGTTTGTGGGGATGAAATCAAGAATGCATAAGTTTAATCTTGCTGGGTATATATATATTTTACCTTGCTGACGGAAAACGTCATAAATAAGCTCATAAAATTCGACAACGTAAAGCGAAGCCCTAATCTGAAAAATATCAAAGATTCTACGTCAAATCATTATTTAGACTTTATTCGTCGTGTTCAGTGATGCGCAGAAAAAAAAAAAATAAGCTGCATAATTTCTTGAGACTGAAATCGGGTGGAGGACAGCCAACACATAAAAAAAAATGCTTGTTGATATTGCTCAGGCTTTTAATGATAAACAACGCAAAGCTTCTGGTTTAGTAATGACAGGACCCGTGTTTATAGCAATGTCACCAACGAGCAGAATGCACAAAAGTAATTGCAAATTGTTACGACTGATACAGAATCTGAGACTACAGAGATGGTGTGTGAGAAAGTGACGTTTACTTTCGTAAGATGAGAACGCATTAGGATGTCGTCCATGTCTTGCATTTTCAAGAGGTTTTAATTGTTCGATACTTTATTGCCTTATAGATAGATAGATAAATGCAATCTTATTTATACAGGGTAATTCCTTCAGTGTAAAAACACTGGTATGAATGGAACCTTAAATAATTGTCGACTGGGTCTTCGTTTACACCTACATGCAATTTGGATAAAAGTGACTATATATGTAGAGATAAATAGCAGAGCCCAGCAAAGGGCTCTGCTCTTTATCTTCAAACTAAGATTTCCGCCTGGTGAAAATTTCAATTGCCACATATAATTATGTAGAGCTTTGAATGCAAACACCATTCAACATGATTTGAGAGACAAGGCCATAATTATGGAGGGAAACACCGTTACGCTTCTATTTGTTTATAAGTTGCGAATAAATTTGACCCCGAATTTGTACCATTTCTTATAGATGTGCTAACTACTAGTTACAGGCACCTACCTCCGAAAGCCGAAGTTTGACATAATCAACACTACGACGATAAGGACTTCGAGTAGTATCAGACGTCCAGACAGCAGAAATGTCGTCAACCAAACATTCGAGCTGTTGCAACGCTTTTACTGGTTGAATGTTAATATCAAAGGAATCTACATAAAATCCACTCCACTTCGGAAAAAATTCTTGAAAGAATGCTCGTCTGTTATCCAATGCAGCTCCAGAAGAAAAAGATGTTAATCTATCCCATGTAGATGGTTCAGGATATATAAATCCATCGTACTTGTGGAAGGTTTCTAAAAACAACAAATATTTGATCGGTAATCATTTATATGAGAATTTCATTTATCTATACCGACGCAGGCGAACAGGAGGGGGAAAATATTTGCCCAACATTTGTGAAATTGCCCGACCTAAGAAATACTTTTGTTGTATATTTGCCACATTTCCTATCAACGGGCGGGGGTTGGGAGGGGGGAGGGGTTGTGTCAAATATCTTCGGGGGGGGAGGGGGGTTGTTTAAAATATATTACATAAATACAGTGCGATAACACATTTTCAGAACGTTGCATATTTTGCTTATTTCAACCAATTTTTGCATGTCGCTCTACCCTTTAATCATTTTGAAGTACAATCTGTCTGATTTTTAAGTACAAACAGCTTTTACGATTATGCCTACAGGGTGTCCCCCCCCAAAAAAGTTACCCTGTTATTTATTTAATATATAACAAAAAATTTAAAACAAATACTACACTCATTTTATTTAAATTAAATTACGTTTGATAGTTTGATAGTCTAATAAAATCGCACTTTTTGCAGTAAATTAAAGTTACTGAATTACAAGGTGATTACAAGTGTAAAATAGAGGTATAAATATATACATGAATTAAGATTATAGGAAATCTAACAACAATAGGAATAACTAATCATTTACTATAAGACTATACTAGCTATTAAGAAGGAGTTTTTAAATCGTTCGGTTTTGAACTTCGGAACATCAACTGTCCTTTCATTCCTTAGATTATAAAAAGGTATTTTCTTACTTATAGATATAAGATTAAAAAGTTTATGATTAGGGTTCGCCAAGATTTTATTAAAAAAGTTCTAGCTCACAAGATTTATTTCTTCTTCTTTCGTTGATAGTCCGCTCATAACAAGGGAGTCTTCGTATTTAAATCCTGGGTGCGCAATTGAGAGTGCACGCTTTTGAATTCGTTCGATATCGTCATTAAGATACGTTGGCAAGGAATAATTGAACACATTTGAAGCATATTCAAGGACCGGTCGAACACATGTCGTATAAAACTGTATAATATCTCTGGCTGGGACGTTTGCACGTTTTAGCTGAACCAAGAGGTATTAAGTTTATTGTATTCAGTCAAGACTAGCTTTTTCATATACAACATGCACTTCATGCAATATTGATGGACATATAAATGAATTTGAATTTGAATTTGAATTTGGAGAGCATGTCGAAAACTGTTAAAAAATCCACAACTTATACGCAGGCGCTATATGAGCTTTAGGACAGGCGTCAGATTGCCAAAGGGGACTGGATTAAAAACTGTGTTTGCATCAGTTTGTGGTAATCGTCAACACATATCACAAAATATAAGTGTTTAAAGTTTTTTGCTTCCTTGCACGAGCGCGCAATGATGCAAAATTCGGCTTAATTAAATTAGTAGGGAATAATTAGTATGTAAGGAATGGAAGACGGAAAGAGGACATAAGAAGCTGGGAAATCAGATAAAGCAGAAACGCTGATCAATATTTCCCAAACCTTAAGTCAACTGAGCATGAATACGCGTACAGGTGTTAGTAGTGATACCCCCCATCTGGCGGCGGAAGTAATTAGTACGCAAACTTTGGCGGCGGAAGTAATTAGTATGCAAACTTAGGTGCCGGAAGTAATTAGTATGCAAAATCCATTTATGAGCTTTCAAAATCTATAACGCCAGGTAGCGCGACCAATTAGCGCGGGCAAGCCTGGGCCAAATGTGACAGGCAACGCGATCAATTAGCATCACAACTAGTTTCTGAAATAGAGGGATTAATGTCGATTTACTATGATTGGAGGTTTGAGGAGTGTTTTTTTTTACATATACAGATGTTGCTAGCGTTCCCATATCTAATATTTAAATCTCGGTCTGCCATATAAAAAGTAGGGCTATATACAAGAGAATATGTTGTTGTCTGAGTTTTATAAGCACAGCTATAGCATTTTGCTGTTGTTGTCAAGTGATTTCTATAATTTAGCTCCTAGAGGAATAAAAAATCTGATACTATATGAAATAGCATGAGTGTTATATATCTAAAACTTATATATTTGGGGTATACAGCTATATGTTTTGTTGTTAAGTAATATATAAATATTATCAAGCGTCAAAACGCTGGGAAATAGCATGCGGTAAGAGTTATGTATCTACAACTAAACTAATATTTAAATCCCGGTCAGCCATATGGGGTCTATATACGAGAGAATATGTTGCTGTCTAGAGTTATATAAACACATGGAAGTTAGAGGTCATGATATATAATTGTCAAGCGATTTCTATATTTTAGTGCTAGGTTTTTAAAGTACTAAAACTCGGATAAGGTTAATAAATTTAAGCTATATTAAAGCACACCGGTTGCTATGTGTTGTTAGGGTGAAACTAATTAAAGGATTAACTTTTATCAGAGATTTGCATTTTCTAGTGTGTGGATAAATACGGGTAGATTAGGATATTCATTGCGCGGGCGTCGTGGGTTATCTGTGCGGGTTGGAAACACAACAATAAGGAGGCTTATATTGGAAGAGAGAAAGCAATTTAGACAAGACAGGAGCGCTTTGCAGCCAAAAGTTTACACAAGAATTCAGTTTTAAAATACATTTATTTCTTCAAGACGTTTACAAAGTATATATGGTCTACTTCTTAGAGCATAATGTGTTTGATTTTATTTAAATTACGCACAACAATTTAAATGTTTTTTGTAATAAGAGTCGTTTGGCTTTATTGTTCATTAGCCATGGTTTCATATACTCCTAGCCCTACATCGACCCTACATCGACCCTACATCGACCCTACATCGACCTCACATCGACCCCACATCGACCCTACATCGACCCTACATCGACCCTACATCGACCCTACATCACACCCACATGTCGCCGTAAAAAATATAAATGGTTCTTCCTTATCCTTATCTTTATCTTCCTTGTCCTTATCTTTATCTTCCTTATCCTTATCTTATCTTTATCTTATTATTCTTATCTTTATCTTCCTTATCCTTATCTTCTTATCTTCCTTATCTTTATCTTCTTATCTTCCTTATCTTTATCTTCTTATCGTTACCTTCTTATTTTTATCTTATCTTCCTTATCCTTATCTTCTTATCTTTATCTTATTATCCTTATCTTTATCTTTATCTTCTTATCTTCCCTATCCTTATCCTTATCTTCCTTAACTTTATCTTCATTTTCTTATCTTCCTTATCCTTATCTTTATTTTCCTTATTTTCATCTTCTCATCTTCCTTATCTTTATTTTCCTTATCTTTATCTTCGTATCTTCCTTATCCTTATCTTTATTTTCCTTATCTTTACTTCTTATCTTCCTTATTTTCCTTATCTTTATCTTCCTTATCCTTATCTTATCTTCCTTATCTTTATCTTTATCTTCTAATCTTTATCTTCTTATCTTCCTCATTTTTACCTTCTTATCTTCCTTATCCCTATATTCTTATCTTTCTTATCCTTATCTTCTTATCCTTATCTTTATCTTCCTTATCTTTATCTTCCTTATCTTTATCTTCCTTATCCTTATCTTCTTATCTTTATCTTAATATCCTTATCTTTATCTTTATCTTCCTTATCCTTATCTTTATCTTCCTTATCTTTATCTTTATCTTCTTTATCTTCCTTATCTTTATCTTCCTTATCCTTATTATTATCTTCTTATCTTCCTTATCCTTAATAATTCTCCCGCTATATTGATATGTTCAACACAACTTAGACTCAGAATCGAGCTCGAATTGCTTGGAGCCGAGTTCGAATGGCTCGGAGCAGAGCTCGAATGGCTTTAGGATTCAATGATTCACTCTTGTGATTCAATGATTCACTCTTACGATTCAATGATTCACTCTTATGATTCAATGATTCAATCTTATGATTCAATGATTCACTCTTATGATTCAATGATTCAATTTTAATTTACGATTCAATGATTCAATCTTAGGATTCAATGATTCAATCTTACGATTCAATGATTCAATCTTAGGATTCAATGATTCACTCTTAGGATTCACTGAGAAGCTTTACAGAAACTTCTGCTCGGCTCCGAGCCTAAGGAGCTGGCTCGGGAGTATAAGATTGAATCATTGAATCCTAAGATTGAATCATTGAATCGTAAGATTGAATCATTGAATCCTAAGATTGAATCATTGAATCGTAAATTAAAATTGAATCATTGAATCATAAGAGTGAATCATTGAATCATAAGATTGAATCATTGAATCATAAGAGTGAATCATTGAATCATAAAGCCATTCGAGCTCTGCTCCGAGCCATTCGAACTCGGCTCCGAGCAATTCGAGCTCGATTCTGAGCCTAAGTTGTGTTGAACATATCAATATAGCAGGAGGATTATTAAGGATAAGGAAGATAATAAGATAATAATAAGGATAAGGAAGATAAAGATAAGGAAGATAAAGATAAGGAAGATAAAGATAAAGATAAGGAAGATAAAGATAAAGATAAGGATAAGGAAGATAAAGATAAGAAAAACAAGATAAAGATAAGAAGATAAGGATAAGGAAGATAAGGATAAGGAAGATAAAGATAAGGAAGATAAAGATAAGGAAGATAAAGATAAGGAAGATAAAGATAAGGAAGATAAAGATAAGGATAAGAAGATAAGGATAAGGAATATAAGAAGATAAGGATAAGGAAAATAAGAAGGTAAAAATAAGGAAGATAAGAAGATAAAGATAAGAAGATAAAGATAAGGAAGAAAAGAAGATAAGGATAAGGAAGAAAAAGATAAGGAAGATAAAGATAAGGAAGATAAGAAGATAAAGATAAGGAAAATAAAGATAAGGATAAGGAAGATAAGAAGATAAAGATAAGGAAAATAAAGATAAGGAAGATAAGAAGATAAAGATAAGGAAGATAAAGATAAGGAAGATAAAGATAAGGAAGATAAGAAGATGAAGATAAGAAGATGAAGATAAAGATAAGGAAGATAAGAAAATAAGGATAAGGAAGATAAGAAGATAAAGATAAGGATAATAAGATAAAGATAAGAAGATAAGGATAAGGATAAGGAAGATAAGAAGATAAAGATAAGAAGATAAAGATAACGATAAGGAAGATAAGAAGATAACGATAAGGAAGATAAAGATAAGGAAGATAAGGAAGATAAGAAGACAAAGATAATGAAAATAAAGATAAGGATAAGGAAGATACGAAGATAAAGATAAGGAAAATAAAGATAAGGAAAATAAAGATAAGGAAAATAAAGATAAGGAAAAGGAAGATAAGAAGATAAAGATAAGGAAAATAAGGATAAGGATACGGAAGATAAGAAAATGAAAATAAAGATAAGGAAGATAAGGATAAGGAAGATAAGGATAAGGAAGATAAGAAGATAAAGATAATAAGATAAAGATAATAAGATAAAGATAAGAAGATAAGGAAGATAAGAAGATAAAGATAAGAAGATAAGGATAAGGAAGATAAGAAGATAAAGATAAGAATAATAAGATAAAGATAAGAAGATAAGGATAAGAAAGATAAGAAGATAAAGATAAGAAGATAAAAATTAAGATAAGAAGATAAGGATAAGGAAGATAAAGATAAGAATAATAAGATAAAGATAAGAAGATAAGGATAAGGAAGATAAAGATAAGGATAAGGAAGATAAAGATAAGGATAAGGAAGAACCATTTATATTTTTACGGCGACATGTGGGTGTGATGTAGGGTCGATGTAGGGTCGATGTGGGGTCGATGTGAGTCGATGTAGGGTCGATGTAGGGTCGATGTAGGGTCGATGTAGGGCTAGGAGTATAGAAACCATGGCTAATGAACAATAAAGACAAACGACTCTTATTACAAAAAACATTTAAATTGTTGTGCGTAATTTAAATAAAATCAAACACATTATGCTCTAAGAAGTAGACCGCATTAACTTTGTAAACGTCTCGAAGAAATAAATGTATTTTAAAACTGAATTCTTGTGTAAACTTTTGGCTGCAAAGCGCTCCTGTCTTGTCTAAATTGCTTTCTCTCTTCCAATATAAGCCTCCTTATTGTTGTGTTTCCAACCCGCACAGATAACCCACGACGCCCGCGCAATGAATATCCTAATCTACCCGTATTTATCCACACACTAGAAAATGCAAATCTCTGATAAAAGTTAATCTTTTAATTAGTTTCACCCTAACAACACATAGCAACCGGTGTGCTTTAATATAGCTTAAATTTATTAACCTTATCCGAGTTTTAGTACTTTAAAAACCTAGCACTAAAATATAGAAATCGCTTGACAATTATATATCATAACCTTTAACTTCCATGTGCACGTGTTTATATAACTCAAGATAGCAATAAATGAATTAAAAAAAACACCTGAAATCTTATGCAAACTTTTGCCTCCAAAGCACGCTTTTCCGCCCGCAAAACCACCCGCCTGATTAGTGTACAAATATGTTGTACGTTAATATATGCATGCACTCAAGCGTCGCTAATGACTTAGCAACACATAACAACGTATATAACGACTACATGTTTTTATCGCAAAATATATTACAACTGTTCCAATTCTAACTTATATTCTTCATAAGCTTACTTATGATCTGACTCGGTCATCTTAACAGTATATATGTATGTAGAAGATTTGCTAAATAACGTTGAACAACATGCAAATATTGACCTTAACAACGACGTTGACAACCCGGGATTAGCAACTGTTTAGTTCTGTTTAAAATATGTCTTGATTTTTGTGACGAATAGATTCCTCGCTATAATTTTGTAAACATACGAAAAATCCTTCAATATACTCGTGGAAATTTACGTCTTCCTAGCAAAGATACGGCTATAACACTGCTATATATTAATTTCGATAACAATTTTGCCTTGTGAGGGACTCGAGCTATTCATAGCAAACCAAGATCAATCCCTCCATTGTACCATACACGTGGGGGGACGCTAAAAATGCGTAGTCAGCAAGTTTCGCCCGATCGTGTTTAAGCTCGCCCGCGTGACGTCATTGCATATAATTATGACGTATGTTAATGATGAGTGACATCATTACTC
>CACRXK020008638.1:0-20447 GCA_902702795.2 Paramuricea clavata | reverse complement strand
CTGAAAAATTGTTCGTCACGCCCAACCACGGAAGGAAAACGCCTTGGATACAAGATTGGCGCTTAAACGAGTTGCGTGAAACGGAAAACTACCCGTTTTGAAGCCCGATGACGTTAAGCTAAAAGCGCGTCATGCGTTACTTATATACAAATATATTATTAATGATCTTTTGTTCTTCTACATAGTAATTATTTTTTTTATATCTAGTCAAACACCTCAATCAAGTGGGCATCCCGTTGGGATTATATTTTGGAATCCATACCGCATACAAGTATCCAATGGTTCAGGTTCGTATACCATTGCATGTTCACAACCTTGAAAATAATACTATCGTGGACATTGGACATGACTCACATGAGCTGCATGCAGTATTTTCATTTCAAATGCGTCTAGTGTTGTGGCAATGTGTGTCCATAAAAAATGGGGCTAATCACATTGTAGCAGAATTCAGGATTTCTATTTGATTGATGATTCTTTTGCAATATGCACCTAATTTTGCAATATTAAAAAAAATCTTAAAATTTCCAAGAAATAACAATTTAGTATTATATGTTGTAATACATGTATTCTTATTTCTAGCATTATGAATTCTCTGGTGATTGTTCTCTTCCTATCTGGCATGGTGGCAATGATTATGCTGAGAACCTTGCACAAAGATATTGCTCGATATAACCAACTGGACACCTCCGTAAGTGCACATATAGATTTGGGTAAATTTGTGTACATGTTTCTCACATAAGATTGTACTTTCATTCAAAATTGCGAAACCCTATATTTTTTGCTCACATCTGTTACTAATTCACCCATTCACAATCTCCTTCCAAGTTGTATTAAAGGTACTGTAACAGTTATATAATATAATTAAATTTAATTATAAAACAAGATGCATGGGCAATAGCAGGAGGCTATCTTTAAAACGGGGAATCCGGGAATCCTAGTGGCGACTTCCGATACGCTGGCCCAGGGGCGTAGCGACTGGGGTGTGGGGGGAGGGGGTTAATCCCCCCAACTGTGAAACTCAAGTAAAAATCAGGTAAAATTCAAGTTGAAATCAGTTTGAGATTTCAGGTAAAATTTGCGTAATAAAGTCGTTATTTTCGTGAAATGATAACCATTTTTGTATCTGCGCAGCAGATATACCATGCTATCGAGTTTGCTTTATCTGTTAGCTGTTAGCTTGCAGCCAATCAGTGTCTAGTATTTTAGCTTGTGATCGTCCCTAGCCAATCAGCGCACTATGCGGAAATGACTATTCAGTGTAGAACATATAGATCAGTGAGAAAACCGTAGAATCGCAGCAGCCTGTTCGCAGGCTAAATCAACATGGCGGTACGTTTCGAGGTTTCGAGCTAATTTCGAGGAGTACTTTATATATTTTTACTCTTGTCGACTTGAACTGTGTTTGAAGTGTTTTTGTTTTTAGGTAAGAATTAACGAATCATAATCAACAATTTTTAATGTACTAATGTGTAAACAATATTCAATGAAGGCTACTAGTATTTAATAAACATGAATGCAATTTCTACGATGTATAAAATAGGAGCTATATTTCCAGCAAAAGTTTTTTAATATGTATGGTATTGCTACTATTATACGACCAAAAAGTTTGAATGTGCATGATTGACCTGTTTGCTGCAGTAATTTATGTTCCTTGAATAGTTTATGTATATTACTCAAGTCTCAACAGTTGACGTTGGCAAATCCAAATGTAATCCATGCATTATAAATATAAACAATTGACAGAAAATTAGTTTCATGTGATTTTATATACAATAAAGTTTGAAAAACTGTCAAAATTCTATGAGTATGGATCATTGACATATATATGATTTCAATGTAAATGTTAACTTCTATATATATTGTTTGTTGTTTAAATTTGGATGCTATATATATGTCAATGGTATGGATTGTAACAACACCTGCTATCCTGACCCTATGGCATCTAAAATGTTTTGCATATCTCGATTATATGGCGATGATAAAGAAGATTGTCAAGTTATCAGTGTGACATCCCAGTTTATGTATCAACATTATGATGTCACAACTCAGTTGACCTATTAAGGAAACCTTTGTTACTGTTATGGTAATAATCTGAAATACTACTGCAAGTGGAATTTATAGCAGCTATTTCATTCAATATGAAAACTAGACCTGAAAACTTTGTTCTACTGTATATAATATATGCTAGTGATATTAATTTTAAAAGTATTGTATTGTATTTTGTGCAAGTGTAGTATTGTTTGAATGGAATTTGTATTTCGTGACTGCATGATTATTTGTTATGATCATAATCACATTGTAAAATTAGTATTTTAAATTATCTTTCCCCTGTTTACAGCCCTGGTAGATGTGTACTATGCTTGATCTTAATACCTAATTTGCTATTATATAATAAGTGATGAAATATATATTTCAATTGTTCATTGGTGTCACACATCTGTCTAAACTACAACAGCTACAAAATACAGCAGCACGTCTTATCTGTTCTATCCCTAAACATGATCACATCACTCTGACTCTCATCAAATTACACTGGCTTTCTGTTCGATTAAGGATCAAGTTCAAAATTGCCATGCTTGCTTTTATATGTATCCATCAGTATGCACCTCTCTATCTTGTCAATCTTTTAAAAGTAAGAAATACATCCTGGTATAGTCTCTAAGATCTAACGAAGGCACATTGCTTGAAGATTATAGTGCAAAAACAAAGAAAACACTCCGCGACAGAGCATTCGTAACCTCCACTCCAAAAATCTGGAATGAATTACCTATGTTTATAAGAAATCTGCATAACTTTAGTATTATTATTTTCAAGAAGCCTTTAATGTAAATACTTCATGTAACATATAATCTATATAACCTTGTTTATGTTTTTTAGAATAATTTTAGTGTAATTATGTTGTGATGCGCATTTGATCATATGCTATAACATGTTAATTTGCGCAATATAAATATTAAATATTATTCATTTCCTTCCAAGAAAATACTAAATCTGACTCCTGTTTTGCGCAGATACATGTACGCGTAGCGTACCTATTTTTGTAAAATACAGTGAATTGAGATCCAAATCGTTTGCGAATTTGTTTTAGAAAACGCCAGAAAAGCAGTCCTGTAGCTTGAAAAATGTAAAAATTTTCAGGGGGAGGACCCCCAGACCCCCTTCTTCGGAAACTTAGTATGACAGTGGAAATCAATGGAAAAAATTATCTATTATAATTAATGCATTTCAGGTAAATTCTTAGCATTGTCATTGAAGTTCAAATTTCAGGTAAAATCCTCCAACACCCCCCAACTTCAGATGCTTCGCTACGTGCCTGCGCTTGCCCTCGTGCTTTTTGCGACCACAGCGCATGAACATAACCTGTTGTTGGTATCGGTATTCGAAGTCGAACTTAAACTCTCTATTTTCCCGTACAACTCGAACGGTCGAAGTCATGAAAAACATAATCAGGCGAGAGCAAAATACAAACTCCGCAACATTTACAAATAAAGTTTTATTAAAGTATAGTTTCAGACTTTCAGTTGTACAAATTTATCTCTGGTCTTCAGTCTTGGTTAGTAAAACTACACTTGGAGGCAGACCATGATTTATTCGCCTTCGCTTTATTAGCGATGGCATTTTAAAGCTTCCATACACTCCAGACATTATGAATGTCAGCAGGAAAAAGCGACTGGCAAACGTGTTACCGCTATTATATTTGACAATCGCAATCACAATCAAAGCAATGAAATATTATATTATATGTAAGTGCCAACAAAAAATGGCGACGATGCATACCGAAACTCTTTAATTTAGCGCAATCATGGCTATTACACATTCGCTTTAGTTTATATCCTGCGTTGAAGTTTACATTAAATGCCCGTTTAAAAGTATTAAACTGGGTTTTTTTCACGACTTCGTGTCCTGCAATTCTGGTGTGACGTCAAACTTTCGATTAAGCTTCATTTTCTTTTATTGCATAAATTGTAAATTGAATAAATTAAATTAAATCCAATAAAATTTTTATCCGATTCCCGGATTCCCCGTTCCCTGTTCCCCGTTCCCCGTTCCCTGCCATAGCAGGAAGCGGTTAAAATTTATCGGTCAAAAATATAATCCCAAACATTAAGAATTTACGGGGAATAATAAAAGGTCTCTGTAGATATTCTCAACTTTCTTTCATGAATTTGGTCAAACATAATTTTTTTTGCCACTTGCCTTTAGAAACGCATCATTTGCAGTCCTTGAAACTCAGGTCCGCATTCGGCAGTGCCGATCTAATTGCAATTAACAGAAATTTTTACATGAACGCACTTTTCATATACACGTTTTGTAGGACAACTATATACTACAATTTTCAGTTGAGCGTGAATGTGGTATATAGTTGTGTCGCATTATGTTTCGACGACAGTATTTTGGGGGTTTTGTTCGCCAGTGATAGATATATAAAATCAATTTTTGACTTTCATGTTGTCTATTTTTTCGAAAATGTTTGGCGACGTAGCTAGATTAAGAACGATCGTTTTCAGGTCGGCAATTGCTGGCCGACTTGAAATTTCAGGAGTTTCAAGGGCTGCATTTGTTATTATTGTTTTCCAACATCTCAGGACGATGCGCAAGAAGAGTTTGGTTGGAAACTTGTTCATGGTGATGTTTTCCGTCCTCCTGGCAAAGGCATGCTACTTTCTGTCATGTTGGGTACTGGTACTCAGGTTGTCACTATGACTTCAATAACACTTGGTAAGATAGGTTTAAACCTTCAATGCCTAGAAAGCACAATTTCTTGTGCTAACATTAACGAGACTGATTGCATATCTAATATGTCTCAGCCAAGAACTCATAATATATATAGGATATTAGACGGTTGCGAAGAGATATGGATTTTATGTTCGAGTGGCAAAAACAATATCTCACGAGTGAGCGCAGCGAACGAGTGAGATATTGTTTTTGACACGAGAACATAAATCCATATCTTCTCGCAACCGTTTAATGTTCTGTTTATTATATGGACTTACTCAGAGTGACAAAAATACACACAAAGACGACATGTAAATAAGCACGCGAAAGACCAGTATAAAAGCGATATTTTTTAAAATTATACGGCAAACATAAAACTATAGAATAAATTTTACTTATCTCAACATGTCTTTTAAACGTTTTCATTTTATTTCCAATGTTAATTTCGTTTTAAATGCGAACCATAGACCATTTGTATTTTTAAAACAACAACAGTGAAAATGGCGGGAAATTTTCATAACTTCGTATGTCACTAGCAGGGGTGAAATACGGAAAATACGCGCACCTGGCCCCGGATGTAGTGACGTATGAGTTCTACGAGTGGTTTAGTTTCCAGTAAAGCACCATTGTCCATATAATAAATAATAATACGTTTCATCGTTTCTAACTTTCTTCCTTGATTATTACATAGTGTTTGCTTGTCTTGGATTCCTGTCACCAGCAAATCGTGGAGCACTGATGACTACTGTTTTGGTAAGCCTTCTTAAAACAGCTGTATATTAAGAACTCGCCTAAATAGTTATATTACATGTAGATGTTGTTACTCCGAGTATAGATCAACACCAGCAAGCTGACTGAGATTGGTTGACCGCGTTGAGAACCTAGCCCGCGGTCCTTCGGTTTCTGGTTCAATCCCCTACCACTCGGAACATACAGTATATTGCCTCTGTATTCAATGAGGCAGCTATATACGGAATGAGAGATACAACTACCTTAAAATATACGCAGAACTTCCGATCGACATTTCGGACAAAGACCCTTCGTCGGGAAATTAGTAATCAATCCATATTTTCCATATATCTGTATTCAATCCATATTTGTAATATGTGTGGCACAATAGTTGGGTTTTGGTGGCGCTATCATCAGAGTAAGCGCCTTTCATCTCTGAGATCCTGGCTTCGATTTTCCCTACGGACTCGTGTGAAAAGTGTCTGTCATCGTTCTGCTGAAAGTCGTTGGTCTGCTCCTGGCTCTCCGGTTTCCTCCCACAGGGAAAGTTGAGAGGATGGGATAGAATAACATAGTTACTGTAGGACAGTAATATCACTGAAAAGTGTAAAGCCTGGATGCATGGGTCATGGGGAGTAAGCCGAATAACGATAATGTATATATATATATATATATATATATATATATATATATATATATATATATATATATATATATATATATATATATATATATATATATATATATATATATATATATATATATATATATATATATATATATATAGGACCTTATAGATAAACTATGTGATGACGTGTTTAACCCAATGTAGGTATTGTTTGTCTGCCTTGGTGGATTTGCCGGATATGTTGCGGCCCGAATCTACAAATGTAAGTTTATATACGGTCGAAGCTGTATTAATCAGCCATGCTTATAAGGAATTGTTTTTAGTCAATTCAATATCATGTAGTACATATTCATGTTCTGTTTGTTTGCTCTGTAGTATTTGGTGGTGAACGATGGAAAACCAATGTCCTAATGACTTGCTTTTTGTTTCCTGGGTATGTAATAGTGCAATTATAGTAATTTATAATTTTCTCGCGCGAATCGACAATATTCTCTAATTAGAGATGAGCTGATTAATCCGAAATTTGAAAGAATCGGTAATCGGCGGACAATGATGCTATTTGTTTGGTTTCCTTTGAAAGCTCAGTTCCTTACCAATATGCTACTGAAGGACACTTTAACTTTTTTAAAAAAGATTATTATTATAACCGTATGTTATTGGACTCTTAGTGGAACATACGTGTTAGGGTTTCCATGAAATTTTCAAGTTGCAAATCGTCAACCTAACAAATTTCCTACATGATTTTATACAACTCTTTTTCAATTGTTTAAGGAGGAAAAAATGCGAATAAACGAATTAATCTAACGCACAGTCGTCTATTGATGACTGGCAACAACGGTAATCGGTAGATGCCAATTAATCCGCCGATTATTCGGTATAATTAGTCTTCAAATAATCGACTTCGGTGATCAGCAATTTTTACGATTGTCTCGTACATGTATCCATCCTTAATTCAAATAAATATATAACGGATTAAAGTCCTAAAACCTTTGGTAGGTCATTCTTAGATTAGGATTGGGGCTAGAATTAGGATATTGGTTAAAATGGGGGAAAGAAATGGGATAAAGATTGTAAGGACAAGATATTGTTGAAGGATAATAAAATTGTTCTACTGATTCAAAGAAGTGTAACATGTTCCTGCATGGCTGCCATTTGATGTAATCTACCGTATATATAGTCATCTTACTCTCACTATCTTCTCAATAGAATCATCTTCGCAATTTTCTTTGTGTTAAACTTGGTATTGTGGGCCGAACAGTCTTCTGCTGCCATTCCATTTGGAACATTAGTCGCTTTACTTGCCTTGTGGTTTGGAATATCTGTCCCGCTCGTATTTGTTGGAGCGTATTTTGGTTTCCGAAAGCCAGTAAGTTATGAACTGTTGCAGTATATATAGGGTGATTATCGAAATTTAGGGTCATTTCGTTCGGTACAACTAATAGATGGGCTTTTTGTAGGTGGAATATTCGATCATAAATTCACTGTATATACATTTTTAGTCCTATACAGGTATACTGTAACCAGGATCAGTTTGGAAAAATGCAACACTAGTTTGAATCTGGAAGGAATCGAACCTGCGGCCCTGCGATTGTGGTGCAGTGCTCTAACCAACTGAGCTACAGAATCCAGTTGACGAGCATTATAAACCACAATTTGCATGCGAATATTCCATGCATCTACAAAAAAAAAACCATCTCCTATGGACCTTTCCCCTTATAACTAAAATTTTGATCTAGACAAAAATTTCATCACATGCAGCTTGAAAGAGCATCACAAAATTAGTAATATTCCAAAGTTTCGTTGCGAAATGTTGTAAAATGAGGATAATATAGCCTTGCGAAATTTGCCGTTTTTCAGTCATTTTGTATTACGCATGGGAAATTGACAGCTCAATCGGGTGTTGGGACATCAATTCCCCGTTTGTAATACAAAATGACTGAAAATTGCAAATTTCGCAGGGCTATATTATCCGCATTTTACAACATTTCGCAACGAAACTTCGGAATATTACTAATTTTGTGATGCTCTTTCAAGCTGTGATGAAATGTTTGTCTAGACTTGTCTAGATCAAAATTTTAGTTATAAGGGGAAAGGTCCATTGGTTTCAAGATGTTACACATGGTGATATAAACTTAATATGTAATTGGCACCAGCCTTGGGTGGGACCGGATTCCTTTCTTTAGCCACAAGACAGTGCTATCGACACTTACAATATATGTGAGCAAGTACTTTAAATAATGACAAATATTTTCATATTTTCTTATGAACGACCTAATTACTTTGACAATTGCCATTACCTTTAGCCACCATGTATTTAGCCTGTGGAACGCAGTCTACCATCTCACTAAGTGACACGCACTTATATCTACAAACATGCAATGCTAAAATATTCCTACATGTAAAAGTACTCAATGGTTATTTTTTCCAGGTGATTGAATTACCAGTACGTACAAACCAAATCCCTCGTCAGATTCCAGAACAGGTAGAGTATTCTACTACATACACTAATAAATTGTAATGGTGTCCTTGGAATTTTTCCCTAAGGACGCTATGGAATCATAACAGCAAAACTACATTACTGTACATAATACATATCTGACTGCGCCTCTCTATACAATACATATCTGAACGCGCCTTTCTACAGGGGCGTCTATGGGCTCGTAAAAGCCCCAACATGATGGACTGCCGTCTAATTTTTTACCTCGTATCAAAGTTTTCCCTTTCACACTCGTGTTATAGCACATTCATGTTATATGTATACTTAGATCGTGTACGTCAGCAATTACTTTGTGTACTTCAGTCGATCTATTCTCGTTTTTCAAGACATCAAATACATGTGTGTTAAATGTATTTTAACATCTTATTCTATGTTGCTAGAGTTTCTACAGTCGCGCAGTTCCCGGAATAACCATGGGAGGTGTTTTGCCATTTGGTTGTATTTTCATTCAGCTTTTCTTTGTCCTCAATAGCATCTGGTGAGCCCAAATCATCGTAATTGAATATTTTTCCGAGGTTCCTTCTCGCATATACATGTAACTTCGTTGTAAATTCTATTATTGAATGCATAGCAAGAAATAATATTTTTGTTTCTGGGATCCTAAGTTTTGGAGTCAAAGTTTTCTGCCAAGCTCACTAATATTCTTCCTAATTATTTATTTTATGTGCCTGTGTTAGCATTATGCAATGTCCTAAAACATTTTGCCAACTAAAGGCGGATTTCCAGTCCTTGCACGAAGTTCCTCGCTGCGAGTGCATGCATGAGCACTTTCATCCAATCACAATGCTAAACAGTTAATTTTAATTAGATGCAAGCACTCGCAGCGAGTTGCGAGGAGCTTCGTGCGAGGACTGGAAATCCGCCTTAAGCCAGGTCTGAAAATTTCCTGGAACCCTAGGGCGCTTTTCATTTAATGGCCTGACCGGTCAGACCCGAATTTTTGTATCTGTATTAGATCTGGTCTATGTTTCTCGAACATCTAGCGAAAATGGACCTCATTCTAATTTTATCTAAGTTTTCCGGTCAGGTAGGTCCGAGGCCCAAACGTTTTGTGTCCCATTCAACAATTTGACCGTTCTGACCGGTTTGGCCGTGTTAATGAAAAGTGCCCCTAGATGCCAGGATCCACTATTATTTCCTGCTACCCATAGTATAACTATTGTATTGTCTGTATGAGGATGTTTGCTCATTTGAGGACTAAGGAGTTGTTATTAGATAGTAGTTAAGGGAATCCAGATAGTTGTAAAAACAAGGGATGGGTTTTGTACTTTCATTAAAGTGTTACAGGAGAGCCTGCAGATAGGGCACTTTCTCTTTTTCGGAAAGAACCCTCAATACGAATGTGCTCTATACACAGTAATATAACATAATTTTTCATTTTGTTCTAAAGGTCGCATCAAATCTATTACATGTTTGGTTTTCTTTTGCTTGTCTCCGCAATATTGATGATAACAGTTTCAGAAACTTGTATTCTACTTTGCTACTTCCATCTGTGTGCCGAGGTAAGAAGTAGAACTGTTGAATTCTAACTTTGTGTACATTTAAGTATCACAGGCTAGACTACTCGTCCTATTGTGAATTTCTATTGAAATGAAATTCTCCTACGATGGACCTCATTTTTTTGAAAAAAGTGGTGTTTAAAGTGCTGCTGCAACGAATTTCTCGACCTATACTTTTTACTTTAATTAAATTTGACCATCATACGATGTCTAGAAGTTGCCACATTTTGCCTCTCAAATTGGTTATCGCATGCGATATGTTGATGCCGTGTGACGTCATAAGTTGAACGGATATGGAGACTGCAGGGGCGTTTGTAGAGAATTATACAGCGCTTCGATCAATAATATATCGCTGTGGAATTTTGCCAGATTTACTTATTTTCCCCAGAAAATCACAAGTTCTGTACCTTGTTTGACGACGGTTCAACTCATGTTTAACTGTATGACATCAAGGGCATCATGGCGGAGCAAAATTTGGCGGAACAAAACTTCGCATAGAAAGTGCAAAAAATGAGTTCGAATAGGCCAATTTTAATTCTGTTTGTGACAAGCAGGTAACGATGGAATCTACTTATTTAAGCTAAAAAAGCAAGTCAAAAATATTGTTGCAGTATAGCACTTTAAAGTAAGCTTAAATAAAAAAACATATTTCTAACCTTGTGTTGTCTTCGTAGGACTATCATTGGTGGTGGAGGTCTTACCTTACCGGTGCATGTACAGCAATATATCTCTTCATGTATTCAATCTATTATTTCCATAAACTGACTATAGTTGGAACTACCAGCTCAGTCTTATACTTCGGGTATACTTCCATTATGGTTATACTCTTCTTCCTCTATACAGGTATGGAAATATATTGCAATTGATGACGTCTTGCGTAAAATGACAAAATTTGTTTATACCCCATTCACAACTTCATGTAGCTCACGTTCTTGCATACCAATGCAATTCACAGTAGCGTAGCATAGTTGCATGTATATATTATACAGTAGCGTAGTATAGCTCTATGTTATATGTATATAACTCTGTGTATTAACATTACCTGCTGCGTGTTCATACCCAAACAGTCGGGTTATTTTGTATGAAATACCCCCTATTCGTAAGAACTCGTCTTGGCGCAAATACCAGTTGTATTGTTTTGCAACTATGGCATAGCCGGGGGTTTTGAAAACCGAGTCGTTGATGGTGTTCATTTTCATAGTTTTTGATTCGTGAATTTATGAGTTGGAGATGGATTTTATAAACAGTGGTGGACACTAGAGGGCAACCGCCCACCCACCCCGAATAACTTGTGAAAGCGTTTGAGTTATAGATGAACAACTGTAACAAAAATGTAACAATCATTTTTCAACCATGAAAGAATTGGTAGGCTACAAATTTTAATTCGTACGCAAATCACATGTTTTCCTACCAAGCTGAACAATAATTACGTACAAAACAGCGATTTGACAAGTTCGATGTTATGTCTTGCTGAATGTTAAGGACGAATTTTATCACCTAATAATGACGTCAATTGTCGTTTGTCGCATATTTTCCAAATATCAAGGTGGATGTAAATCAGCCTGACAATACTTGAATGTTTGAATAAATTTCTTATTTTATTTGGCAGGAACTATCGGATTCTTCGCTTGCTTTTTCTTCGTCCGCAAGATCTATGGTGCTGTCAAGGTCGATTAACAAGGACATGTTTGTATCAATACTTTACTGGAAACAAGTATTTCACTTAGGTTATAGTTTGGCTAATGTAATAAAGTGTCTGGGAAATTTTCATGTTTATACACGTACTCATTCAATAACTGTATTATTTTCCTCTAATCAAGAAGAATGTTTCGTGTGCATGTGAAAATTTCAATTTTTTAATAGGTCAACGCAAAAGTTTTGACATACGTAACACATGGTGATCAATTCTAAAGGAAAAGGCAGTCATTGGGAGTGGCTAAATTGTCCACTAAGCCAAGTATAAATTAAACAACTGTTTTGCGTTTCCGCCCGCTTCCTTTTATTAGCCGCTTCGGTTTTTTCTTTTCTTTCGAGAAACATTTATTTTTTACTTGGCTCTGTCTACATTGACCTTTTTGTTTCTTGGCATCAAATCCTAACCAGATCTGGAGAAAGTGTATAATGTTCCTCGGATCTTGAATTTGCCTTTTTCAAATTTTTCGCAAAGTGCGTAAAATCAATAGAAAATTTGACCGTACATTACGCCATTTGTATGCAACAACAAAGTATTCTTGATTGTCTTTATGTTATACATGTCTCAAATGACAGATAAGGAAGTATGATTTAACGATTCCTTGCAGTTCTTCCGTAACGTATGTGTGAAAAAATGAAAGTGTTCCTCACTCTTCTTGCTAAGGCAAATGTTGCTCTGGATCCAGGATTCCACTTCTTTCAAGGTCTGGGGCCGGTTGTTCAAAAGCCGATTAGCTTAACTCTAAGTTAACCTAAATATCAAAGCAAATTTACCATAAGCGTGTTTATAAATTTGGAAATATTTCTTTAGAATCAATAGGAATTTCTTCCCAGAAGTTTCGAAATCAACACAGAAATACACAAACTAAAACAGTGGGTGAAATTTTTACCAAGGGTTGGCGCTAAATTAATTCAGGTTTGAACAACCAACCCCCCGGTCTTAACTCCCATAAGTGGCAATACCAACCTCGCAAGCAAGGGTCTTTACTTCCGTTCGCTACGGCGCTGAAGACCCTGGCTTGCGAGGTTGTGACAATACATTCGAAGTTGAGCACTATGTGTTGCACCCCACCTGTAACCAAAAAATGTTATGCATTTTCAGACACTGTATTATAATGACGAGGGTTAAGCAAATCATACAAGAGATTGGGGCCTGAGTATACATTAAAGCCTCGTTTACACATTACGACTACATAGGTGAATACATAATTCTTATGCTTGTGCATGTCATCGAGTAAAGATATGTTGCTTCAGCAATCGTATACGATATCGGTTCGTGTAAATGAACCTCGATGATATGTTGGCTTATGCATATGCATATACTAAAGGATATTTTATGTACTTCAGAAAGCGTTCTGTGTGAAGCGCTGATCTCAAACCTAGAACTGGATAGAGCAACCTTTTGAATTCAGGGAATTCATTCTGAAGCCAGGATATTTGTAACGAGGAGAGATTTTTAAATCTGTCACATTCCTCACGAATCAGATATAGCTTCCCACACCTCTTTGATGAGTTTTAGAACGTTTTGAATACGAGATAATGAGAGTTGAGGCGGACATATTGTTATGACCTCACTAGGCAATATTTTTTATTCCTATCGATCATTAGAAACTTTAAGAACTTCTAACATGTCCGTAACACCGCTGTGGATTTGCGCTGGTCACACAATGCATAAACGAAGCCACTGCCGACCATATTAACACATGCTCTATCCAGATTTTGATTTCTAGTTTTAAGATCAGTGAGGCGAACAGAGAAAATGCGCCGGTGCGCGAAAGTATATGAGAAAAGTCCGAGGAGAGAGTTTAATATTCATGTTAGTGAGTCTATACACTACGAAACAGTACTCTAGCTGACAAGTTTCTTTGTGATACGTATTTATTATTACTTCAATAATCAACAAATTTGTGTAGTCAAACTTTAGTAAAACGTTGTTTTAATTTGTGATCTTTTCAGATCTGTTCTTTCGTAGAAGTTATAAGGAATGATCTCTTGTAATATAATTTTCGTTGTCTGCATGTATGTCTTTTACTATATACTGTAGTGCCGAGATATACATGTATTAACAACGGCTTATTGACCGAGCGTGAGGTCTGTACTGTGAAATATCAGACCGAGGTTTTTTAGTAAAAATTTCCCGCCAGATAAACGACATCCGGGACACCGGTCCAGATACGGAAAATACGGACCACGGTCCGGATATAGGTTTTTACGGACCGCTTGTCAACCAATCAGAATAGATTTTGAAAAGCCATATAATAAGTATAGGTTATTTACCGGCTGGGAGGTCTGCACGTGTACTGAAAAAAAAAAACAAAAAAAAAACGTGAAGAAAATAAAAAGCCTTGAGTAAAATTCAATGCTTTTCTACTCAACAAGACAATCGCAGAAGGTAAACTATAAAATGATTTATTTTCCATATCGGCTTACAGTATGAATATGCTTGAAAAATACAAATTTCAGTTGCCGAAAACATTCTGTTCATTACAACATTGATAAAAAATATTTGACCGAACTACGCCGGCCAGGATTAGAATCGAGTATCAATCGGAATCGATTACTACAACTGAATACTGTGTTTATCCATGGTCTGTCAAGATATGGACTATGGTGGTGTGGAAACCGGCAAAATTCAAAACCACAAATTAAATAGAACACCTTAATTTGATGTTGCATGAGCTGTGCACAAATCGTGGTTGCACGTTTCATCTCATCGTCGCTTTGGACGAATACTTAATTATACGAACTTGTAATGAGCTCAATCACCGTGATCTTGCGCAAATCAACATAAACTCAGAAAAAAATATAACGCAATGACTTCTGTTCACTTTCCAGACCATCATATCTTGATAGACTATAGAATTATCATTGGGAAATACATGCAAAGGCATTTCCTGTTCTGTCTTCATGTCATCCATCGCTGCAGCGTTGGTCTCCGGTAAGAACAATTCGTACGTCCCCTGGAAATCCTGGAAAACGCTGGATTTTTTATTAGTCCTGAAAAACCCTGGAATTTCAAATTTATCCCTGGAAAACGGATAAACTGAGCTGCGTACTATAGGTTCATACCTATAGCCATCATCCCGCATAGACATAGTTTTGATCAAATTGAGTTACGAATTTGATGAATTTTCCTCGGAATTTTGGAAAAATTAACTCGTTTTAAAGTGATGAGAGAAGAAAAAAACACAATGTAGAAGAAGTATTACAGTTATTTCTTACCATCGTGAGTTAGTTTTTTTAATGAATTTCCATGTTTATATACGAGTGTTTCGTCATTAAGTTTGTGTATACAGTTTTAAATTTGTGATTTAGTTGTCAACCTTGGGGATACGTACATTACATAATGACGCAACGCTATTGTGATGTTACACGTACTTCATGTAATACAAATTATAGAGGTTTTACTGTACATTGAAGCATTGCATGTCAAAGCATTGCATTTTAAAGCAAATTGTATGGATCTTTTTAAATAAAAGACCTTTTCGGGAGACCTATGGTTTTGGTGGAAATGTTGATGTTCTTCATAGTGGGATACAAAAGGTGTGTTAGGCGTTAGCGACTGAATAAGGAAAATATTGCGTGTGAAACAGGGTCAGTATAGAGCCGGCAGGAGCCGCGAAGAGTGCTGTTGTCGAAGAAAAATGTCGCAATTGTAATCTTGTCCATTCACCTCTGTGTTAGTCTCCCTCGCAGACGTTTTTATAGCTCTAACCCTCGCTAACTAACGTCTGCTGAAATGAGCTGCACATTCCATTCCCTCCGATCTACCAATCACAGCGAACCTTCTATATTTCGGAAAGTGATTTACGGGCGGAATAAATAGTACATAAGTATTTTTATATTTTGAAAGCAGTCGTCGGTTGAATTTTGGTCAAAATTGCACATAAATTGGATTTAAAGACATTGATACTTGTCCAGGAAATAAAATGCGCCATTAACAGATTCGGATATTAAAGATGTTCGGTTATATTTAAAACGCGGACAGGATGGCATACTCGAGGAAGCCCCGTTTACACTACACTCATTTTTGGCACGGCACTCTTAAATAATGGCACGCGGACCAAATTTTTAGGCACGGCACTCTTAATTTTCGCAGTGTAAACGCAAAATTAAGGGTCCGCGTGCCATAATTGTTTGACGGGCCGAGACCTCTTCAAGGAGGTAGTCTCGGCCCGCTTAAAATATAGCACGCGGCCCTAAAACTAATTACGCATGCGTATTCCTTGAAAAAGAAAACAAGATGGCGTCAATAACAAACCCTACTTACACTTAAGCCCCGTTTACACTACGCTCAATTTTTGGTACGGCACGGATAAAATTGGTACCCGTACCACTTTTTTGGTTCTTGGACTACCTATTTAGGTAGTCCAAGAACCAAAAAGTGGTACGGTACCAAAAATTTAGCGTAGTGTAAACGGGGCTTAGCTAAATAGGTAGTCCAAGAACCAAAAAAGTGGTACGGGTACCAATTTTATCCGTGCCGTACCAAAGATTGAGCGTAGTGTAAACGGGGCTTTAATTGTGTTCTATATATATCGGATATAGAGTGCTGATAATTAGATAAAAGTCAGCCCTGAGTTTATCCAATTCAAGGCACTCTATATCCCATATTCATGGACCACAAGTGAGGGTAACTAAAACCCAGAGGTTTGAGTGTATAATCATTCGGAATATGTTATATTGTATGGTCATCAAACTTAGCTTTGAAATATACTGCATACACTACTTCTGTCCCTAAAAGTAAAACTGTACTTATGTCTAACTGGTGAAATATTCAGCTAAAGCATCACGGATTAGCTCTACGTCTGGTGCTGGCGTTTCATCAATTGGAAGTATTGGTTCCTCGATAAGTACTTCAGCGTCAGCCCAATCAGGAAAAAAAATCATTTTTAAGAGCTTCGCATATGTTATGTTATGTTATGTTACACGCAGGAGGCCAGTACAACATGTGCCAGAGTACTTACATCCATGTCCACCCGCTTTCTGAATCTGATGTATCTTCCTTTACACCTACCAAAGGTGTTTTCTACCGTCATTTGTGCACGACTAAGACGATAGTTAAAAATACGTTGACTTCTTGTTGCCTCGTTCCTAGGGTAGCCCTTTAACACCCGTGATAACAGCGAGTAGGCTGGGTCCGCAAGAATTACCTGTGGCATCTCCACCCCACATATTTCCCTATTGAGGTCATCTGGGAAAAGCCAGTTATCCCTTCCTTTTGCAAAAATGGCTGAGTTGGAGAAAACCCGCGCATCATGTACGCTTCCTGGCCAACCGATAACTATATATACGTCCCTGAATGTATAATTACAATCTACCACAGCCTGCATAAGGACGCTATAAAACCCCTTACGGTTGACATAATCTGTGTGGTTTTTGTTAGGTGCCAGTATCGGTATGTGAGTTCCATCTACTGCGCCCGCACACATGGGAAAGCTCCATGTCTCTTCATAACCTCGAATGACTCGCAAAAGGTCATCACCCTTAGGGAAGCTGATAGCATTTGATGATTTGGAAACTGCTTTGCTAGCTATTGCATGACATACTTATTTAATGCACTGGCACACAAACGACCGTGAAACTCCGAATAAGTTGCCAATTGTGCGGTATTCAGCCGTGGATGCTAGATAATAGATAGCTTAAGATCTACGACGTCGACGTCAGCTAGGACGTCAGGGCTAAGCAGAGGACTGGGAATAGGACGTCGTCCTAAATAAGTAGATAGGGACCTTAAACATGTACAACGGCAACGCGACGACGACAGCCAAAACAAACATCTTCAAATAAATTATTGCGAAGAAGAGTTGTTGTGTATTATCCATTCAGCATGTGTATATGAATTGAGTTCAGTTTGATGAGACTAAAACAAAGGTTTTATGGTTAAACACACTTCTGCGAACAAATTTGTAATTTCACTTGTCGCGTCTTGATATGTTTGCGTTGGAAACGAGACGTGAAAATCTCTGATTTGCCGTTGCAAAAAGCCCTAACACAACGTCTCTAACTCCCGTGGGCTTTTAATTATTCATTTCTTTTGTACGCGATGAAGAATAGCATTGTGTGAATAGCCGTCGTCGTCGCGTTGCTGTCTTGTTTGCTTAAGGTCGCTATTAGCTCAAGTATCTACGACGTCAAATATTTAGGGCGGCAAGCGGAAGTAAATTGGTAATAGTTTTCGAAGTGTGCATGTGTCTCTTTCAATTTGCTCGACGTCCACCAAACGTCCTCACAAGAAGAGCTTTACCGTCTTGGATACAAGAGCATAACAAACGGTAATGGATTCACACAATCACACATCACATATTTATAGTTTAAATGTCTACGTCATGAATCTTAAGTGGAAGTTTACTCCCTGCAGTCCTCTGCTTAGCCCTGACGTCCTAGCTGACGTCGACGTCGTAGATCTTAAGCTATCTAATACAATGTAACTGTCAGCCGTCGCTTCGCTGAAACTGCTTCTCGAAGATGTGTATTTTCATGAGCTATTTCGGGCTGAACCTTTCTGAGAATAAATGTAAACGTTTCTTTCGTAACTCTGAAGTTAGCATACCATAGCTCGTCGTTGTAGGTGTCGTCCACCATCTTAAACCAGATCTGTGTTCGTGGGTGCATCCACAGTGGTCTAGTTCTTTGGCGATGAAAAAAAGCTAGTACAGTTTCATTGAATTCTTTTTTACCTTTTCTTTTTATATTGTGAAGCGCTATTCTACGTACACGGTTATCTCGAAGTTTTGCCAAGCGTAAACGTCTCCGTTTTGTCACATAAAAATACCAAACAAGTGCCGAGTTTGCTGTTTTTACATCCTCCATTTTTTTAAAATGCCCGCGAATTTTACTTTAAGAATTTAGCCGTTGAAGTTTGATTTAAGGGCGCAGTATTTAAGCGGGCCGTATTCAAGAGTAGGGGTGCTATTGCATCTTGATGGCCCGCCAAAATTTGTAGTGTAAACGATGCTGATTTTTCAAGAAAATGGTCCGCGTGCCATTATTTAAGAGTGCCGTGCCAAAAATTAGTGTAGTGCAAACGGGGCGTAATAGGTAATAGCCCGCCAGGGAACACAGCAATAGGAAACACGGTAATAGGTAATGGCCCGCCAGGGTACACAGCAATAGGAAACACGGTAATAGGAAAAAGGAAACACGGTAATAGGAAATAGCGAAATCACGGGCAATAGGACAGGTGTAGTGTTGTTAAATAAAAAGTTAGAAATGGTATTGTACTTACCCATGTATTATAATTATGTTTAGAAGATCAGAATATTCATAAATTCTTATTTTGTTTCATAAATAGTTCTTTAATATTCGAAACAAATTCCATATCTGCTTCGTCTGCCATCGCCATGTTTACTCGTCCCAATCTACATGCTGCACGGCATTGCCGTGTAGTATGTAGATTGGGGCGAGTAAACATGGCGGCGGCCACTGAGCTATACTATATTACTGGAGGAAGTGCTCGGCAAAAAAAGTGTCCGCAAAAACCATAGATATAGGAGACCTAGATTGCTGACTCTAATGTTTTCTACAACGCACGAGCGTGGCACTCATGAGCATTCAAAATGGCGGCTCAACCGGGCAAAAATCATAGAGCGAGATAGGGAAAAAACATGTTTTTCGCATTTTGCGTGGTCCTACAGCTTCCGATCCCGTTCTATCACTTTATTTTGGCAAGAACTAACTGGTGTGAAGGTTTTGGATGAATATTTGTACAATTTAAGTTTAATAAAGACGAAATAATCGATCGCTAAATGTTATCTGAAAATCATCACATAGTCGGTTGAGCAGTTCGAGAAATTTTGTTACAGAAAATAAAGGTTTTGGTTCTGTGGGTGCTTTTTTTCTCGAGGATCTCGGTTGGGATATATAACAGGGAATAATAATTATTGTGAAGTATTTTGAAGTTAAAACCTATTTTACTTAATTTATTTGGTCTGCTGGTGCGAAAATCTTGATGCTCTGTTTAGTGTGACTTTGACAACCTCCTTGCTGCTGCAGATGTCAAGGGATCTCAAGTCTATATGGCCTGGACAGTGAAAAGTGATGAATCAATCAGGTTTGTAGAGAGAACTAGTGACAGCAAAAGTTTTCAATGGAAACTAGTTTGAAGAAACTGACTAATTTGTCTGGTATGCATCAAAAACCTTCACAGTATCTAGTTCTCTCCAAGAAACCTGATTGATTCATCATTGATAATCAAAAATAGATGGGACGGCATCTTCGTTTAGATATTTCTTGGATAAGTTGGAATGGCCTTTTATTTGATTGCTCTCCACAATCAACACTCTCCCCTTCAGGCACTCTCCCCTTGAGACAGCTGACTTAAGCATCAGCACTTTCCCTTGACGAGTAAAATTGTCTGGCGTTAGACAGAGTAAAATAATAAAATAGGGCACAAAACGACTCAATGGGTTTAACTAGACACATGGGCAGATAGGCCAGTTAACCCATTAAGTGCCACTGCTCTCCCCTTGATGAGTAAAATTGTCTGGTGTTAGACAGAGTAAAATAATAAAGTAGGGTGCATTGCAACTCGATGGGTTAATATAATCATCGGGTGTGAAGTGTTTCTCACACAAGACAGGGTTCGTACGGGTCCTGGAAAGTCATGGAATTTCAATATTCCAAAATCCAGGCCTGGAAAATCAAAATTACCTGTTTCAATTTACCAGTCATAACAATAATATGA